>CM028328.1:48874646-49084646 GCA_016647705.1 Eucommia ulmoides
AGTTTATGTCCATATGTCTTGCAGGCTTATCACACCACTTCAAGGTTTTCAATAGGGGAAACACCCTTCGTGATGGCCTTCGGCACTGAGGAATTAATCCCTTTTGAGGCTGGAATACCGACACACAGAATGGAAAATTTCAACCCCAATGAGAATCACAACGAACTCGCATTAAGTTTATAGTCGTTGTTGGCCCAGTCAACTACCCAAGAGGGGGGTGAATTGGGTAGATAAAAAAACTATCAGAGAAAAAATACTTTAATAATCTAAATAATTAATTTTAATCATAAATTAATGATTATCCTTATATCAAAACGGAAATATAAAATCAACTAGGTGTACACCAAACAATAATATAAATAAAATAAATAAAGTAGCACACCACCATATATCCTGGTTCACCAAGTTATACTTGGTTAATCCATTCCTCCGATCCCTACGGAGATTCGCATCCACTAAACTCAAGATTCCTTTAAAAGTAGGAACCAAACCATCACAAAGATTCTTTTCACGGGCTTATGAATAACCTCTACTTTTTACAAGTTCAAGAATAACCTAATTCTTTTTAAACTAAGGTTAAAGAATCAAAACCTCACAAACATTACAACTATACTTTTACCCGATAAGAATTAAACCGTAACAAAATTGCTCACAAATCAATTCAATTCAGGAAGAATTACTATCTCAATCTCTTTATAGGAAGAGACTGAAACCAGCTACCCTTAGATTAAAGAGAAATTTGGTGAAAGGTCCCATTCCATAAAACCATCACTCTCCGGGGTCCTGTAACAGTGATTTTTTAACACATGATATGATCCTTAGAAAGTGATTTTTTGAGTCTTGGGACCTCTCAACAAGATTCCCTAGATTAAATACTCCCAATAGTATATTCAATTTGTCACTCAACTCACTAATTAAATATTGACAAACGATTTTTCTCACTCGGCGCTTCTACCACCCCAGATAAATTAGAACTCAATTAATATCCCAAAACTAGTGATAGAAAAATGAGATATTCAAAATCTGATTTTAAACAAAAAATAGGTAACACGTAATTGAGCACTTAATCAGATTTTTTCAAGAAATTATTTCAAAAAATATTTTTCAATAAAAAATCAGAAAACAATTTCTAAAGATCAAATTCCAAATATAATCAAGTAATACCAAATAGAAAGTAATTTGGAAAGATCTCATCCGAAATCCACCGAAAGAATAATTATAGCAATGTCACTTCTAATTCGGTAGCAGCAATGATTCACAACAAATAATTCTCAAGAATAACTCTTAGAAAAGCTCTCACAATTCACAATATAATTTCTCTTAGAAAAGATCAGCATAATATTCTTGATCTCTATCTAATATAAAAAACGCAAGTTTATATAAATAAGAATAAAATAAGCTCTCTAACGGCTAATTCCCACTTGTTATGACATTTAATTGCTCTTATAGATCCCTTATATCATTAAGATTTCATCTTGATTCAAATCACTTAATTATAGTTTTTAAACTTCTCAATTAAATCCCCCAAATATTTCTCAGTCACAATTAAATAGGATAGAAAATATTACATGTACCAAATTGAGAAATATTCAAACTAAATGAATCATATCTATAGGGATATCATAGTATATATTGCATATCTCAAATAACATTAAATCTCTAATATATCTCATGAATCCTAACAAAAAAAATGGCTAGTAACGACTACTTTTAGAATAAAATCCAGAATTCCATAATACCCTAAAACAGTCCCATAAGTCGACCAACCAAGATCACCTATCGACCGATCGATTCAGGATGTAGTCAAACCAAAAATTTTGTGTCCATCGGTAGACCTATCTGTCGACCTAGAGATTCAGAGA
The DNA here is from genome assembly GCA_016647705.1 of Eucommia ulmoides. Classification (NCBI taxonomy): domain Eukaryota; kingdom Viridiplantae; phylum Streptophyta; class Magnoliopsida; order Garryales; family Eucommiaceae; genus Eucommia; species Eucommia ulmoides. The sequence goes on from CM028328.1 coordinate 48,876,509, forward strand.
GTTGCATTTCTTGTCACAAGTTGACCGCCCAGTCCACTTATCAATTCAGAGAGTTCACATTCAAGCCCCGGTCGACCTATCTGTCGACTTAGAGATTCAAAGATTTTTCCTTCTATACTCTAGTCGACCTACCTGTCGACTTAGAGATTTAGAAACTTTTCCTTCTATGCTCCAGTCGACTTACCTGTCGACTTGTCAATGCTGAAATCTCTTCTAAATTCTTTTTTAATTCATTCTCATCGACGTTTTTACTCCTTTAACCGATTTCTTTTTCTCGGTTAACTCCACTAAATACTTAAATTCAATTTTAATCAATTATTAATATTTCTTTTTCAATTACACATAGGAAGAAATAATTTAACAAATTAGGATCCTATCGAAAACACATATTTTTATAAAAATAATTTAAAAATCTTTTTGTGTCGCGTGTGATCTTAATTGAGAAATTAAGAGTTGAAATTTAACTTGAGTTGTTTTTCCTAGGTTCTTCAAATTCTTCAACCTCTTAATCCTTTATCATTTTTGTCATCATATCTTCATTATTTGGAACCAATAAACTAAAACACTTAATCAAACCGTTAGTTCCACAAAAAACATCAACCTTTAATTGTTCATCAAAATCGTAGGATCAACAGTTGCAATGCGAGATATCGAATTGAGGGCAATATGGGACCAAACTAGAAAGGACCATATCGAATAACCAACCTTGTCGGCCTCGAGACCTACCAACTCAAAGCATTAGAGGTACGACCCCCACAATGCCCATGGAATGTGGAGCAATTAAAGAATTACTACCGGTAACAAATTTTTTGTAAGTTATATTCTACTTAAAAGAAAAATAGTCTTTGGACCAAATTATTACAAGTACCAATACAATATGACTTAACAATAACTACGTCAACAATTCCTGCCAGGGACAACGGGCAGAAGGGAGTCCTCGACATGGATATTGGGAAGAACTCCATTGACCAATCGATCAACATAACTTTATATAGCTGGCTCAACGACGGTAAAAAAAATCCTCCACATACTCGAGCACACTCGACAAGTCCGGCAAACCCAAATAGGGGGTCGGGTAGAAGAGTCTGTTAGGAATAAAGAAGAATAATTCACTCGGTTTTCTGTAATCTACACTCTGCTCGATTTTCTACAGTCTACACTCTACTCGATTTTACATAATCTATATGGTAATATTCTATACTTTCCACCATACGTCTTACTTGATGCATGTTATTTCTATAACTCACTTTGTATCCAATTAACAATAGAGTGAGCAAGATAAAGCGAAAAGTACAGAACCAAATTTTTTTAAACATTACAAAAAAAATTCCTCTTCCCCTATCTTCCAGCAGAGAAGCCTTCACCAGCCCGGGGCACCCTCCTTATCGCTAGAGGGATAAATTTCCACTGCCATATAGTCCCAGGTTGATCGAGGAGCTCTTTGATGTTCACCTTTCATGCCAGACTTCGTTCTTCAACCTAACCTCAGAGTTACCTCTCATGCTCCAAGGTTGCCTTGAGGTTGTTCACCCTCGACTCCTCCTCCTCGAACCTCTCCCAACGTCTCCAATATTTCAGAGAACGCAACATAATGGTTGGAATCCATGTAAGTGTATAGATCCTATAACTCCTCGAGTTTACGAAGACGATGGTGAGGCCTTATGTCCGTCTTCAAATCATGAACCAAGGTTTTTGACCTCCTAGCATTACGGATCTGCTTATCCTCGTGCTCCTCAATCTTGTAATGGATAAAGTCCATGTTGTAAAAAACGGTAGTAGAGATTGCAAAAGATATCTCATCAGAATGAATAAAGAAAATTGAGAAGAAAGAAAGATGGAATGCTAATAGTATCGTATTTTGTGCGATCTAATACAAGTAAACTAAGTTTTTTTAATCTTATAAATAAATTAAATAATTATAAATTAAGTTATTTTATTTGTTTTCGTAGGTTTTTGGATTTGGATCAACAACACATTAATTTGGAGCAAAAGAGAGGAAAAATGAGCAAGAACGGGTGTCCATACCTTTTCCAATGAGTGAATAGTATTTATACAAGTAAATAGTGCTTGAATAGTAGTTACTATTCACATGAATAGTACGGGAGCATGACATCGGCTTGATTGATGAACCGTTTGGGAATAATACTATTCACATGAATAGTGTGAATAGTATATGAACAGTACGAAATAGTATTCGTCACATGCAAAAGCAACACATGCTTCATGAATAGTAAGAATGCATGTTCCACTTGACTACTTTGTTCAAAGTTCATTTTCCTTGGTTTCCGCCATCTATGACATGGAATTTTTTGGCCTTTTGTCATCATTAATTAATCGGTTGTGGCTGTTTATTGGAGAAAAAATCGGACAAAAGGGAGAGCCCCTATGTACATAGCTTAGGCCATTTTTTTTGCAAATTTTCTTCTTCTTTTTTTTTCTTTATTTTTTTATTTCTCTTTATTTATTCACCAAATCTTGAGGGTAGAAGGCCAAGATCATAAGGAATAAATTGGTAATGGCGTTTTTCAAGGTTGTACCCGAGAAAACGCCATTCCGAATGGAGATGTATGGCTAAACCTCCTTCTACCGGGTTAGAATTGTGGTGACGTATTTTTAATATTATGTAATATTGTATTTATCTATTTCATTGAAGGATTTGTGTAACTATTGTGTAACAAGAATCTTGTTCTTACCTTGGTATTATTGTGATTGGATTTATTATCAAAATATTCTTGTAAAGATTTTGGTGTAGATCTAATTACTAGCAGAACATTAGATCTTGTACATGTGGTCTAGATCACATGGTCACACAATAGTTTTCGTGGGGATTGATTATTGATACAATACCGGTAAGCCTACCGTAATTCATTATTTTGCAGGAACCCAAGTTGGAAGGGAATCCAAGTTAGGAGGAGTATCATATTCCAGATCTTGAAGTACCATATCTGACAAGCTAGTTTGCTAGTTTTCAGCCTTATCAATATCCCATGTTTAATTAAATCCTATTTTAATTAAAATAAAATTGCTCATGGGCATATATTTTTAATAAAAAAGACTATAATTCAAATTTAAATGAAAACTCCACTTCAATTATCGTATACATAAATAATTTTTGTTTTAATGGGGAGCTAGATAAATCCAATGCTTCATAAAATTCAATTTTATTATTATGAGATAAATTTTAATGGGTATGGAATTCTAATAATTTAAAATTAAAAAGAATTCTATTTTAATTATTATTAGATCATTGTTAGTAGATATAAAATCTAAAATTAAGATTCTAATTAGATTAGAATGATTCTTACGAGATAAGAATATTTTTCTAATTAGATTAGAAATATGAGATAGTATATTAAATACACATATTTTGGAATAATTCTATTTTAATATTATGAAATAATTTTAATTGATATGGAATTTGGATAATTCAAATTTAAATTGGATACTATTTTAATTACTACTAAATAATTTTGAATAAATATAAAATCTAATTTATTTTGAATTAACATTTTAATAAAATTAGAATGATTCTTATGAGACAAGCATAATTTTCTAATTAAATTAAGAACATCAATGTTTATCGATCCAATTAGATTTTATAATATAACTAACCATTTCGTTTTAAATGAGATGTATTATGTATGTTAGTTATGGGATGACCATGGACTAAAACCATTTGTACAAGGTGATTGATTTGTGGCTGCAATATGTTGAAGACGTAGGGGGCTCGTTAGAACCTATTTAGGAGTTGACCACACCCCCAGCTAGAGGAAGAGTTAGATGACTTACATGTATATCCGACTAAGCTAGAACACACAATCCAAACCATGTCAGCACATTCGGAAGGTTTGAATTAGAAGTTAATCGATCTTCTTACGGCTAACTACTATATGTTCTCCTGATCACATAGGGATTTGTCAAGTAGAGATCCAAGTGTCTCAATGCACTGGCTGCACACCAACGCAACCTACCCACTGGTACAACAAAAGTAAATATAATTTGCACTTGAAAGATAGGCCGTGATCGAAGAAGAAACACAAGAGTTACTTGAGGCGGAGACCATCGAGGAAATTAGTTTTCCCCTTTGGCTGGCTAACGTAATCCTAGTAAAGAAGAAGACTAGGAAATGGAACATGTGCATAGACTTCACCAACCCTAACAAAGATTACTCGAATGACTGCTTCCCGCTCCCAAAAAGTGATGTCATTGTGGACGCGACCGCTGGCCCCGAGCTACTTAGCTTTTTGGATGCCTTCTTAGGTACAATCAGATTAGTATGTACTCCCCTGACAAGGAAAATATAGCCTTCATCACCGACAAAGGCTTGTATTATTATAGGTTAATGCCTTTCAGATTGAAGAATCTTAGAGCAACGTCCCAAATATTGGTAAACAAAATGTTTGCCGACTTGCTCAGGAAAACAATAGAAATCTACATAAAAGATATTTTAGTCAAAGAAATACATTTGAAGACCATTTGGACGATCTACAAGATTATTTTGACATACTCAGAAAACATCAGATGAAATTGAATCTGAGAAAGTTTGTATCCAGATTTAGAACAAGAATTTTTTTTTCTATTTAGTGACGCGAAGAGGAATCAAAGCCAGGCCGAAGAGAGTCAAGGTGATCCTAAACAAGACATCCCAGAGGACGATAAGATAAGTGCAAAACTTGATGGGATGAGTAGTGGCGCGAAATTGTTTTTTCTCCTTAGCATCGGATAAGTGTTGATCCCAAGATTTTTATGAACAATTAAATGTTGATATTTTTTGTGGAACTAATGAGTTTATTAAGTGTTTCAGTGTAAAAAATTCCATTATCATGAAGTAATTGATAAGAATGCCAAGGATGCAAAGAGACAAACAAAGAGATGAATATTAAGAGATTGAAGATTCTGAAGAATTTTGGTGAAAACTACTCAAGTCATTTTTTACTCTTAACGTATCCCGATTAGGATCACACATGACACAAAAAAATTATTTATATTTATGTGTGTTTCTATTAGGGTCTATTTTCTCTAATGTGAAATTGAAAAAGAAAAATTGACCTAAGAAATATTAATGTTTAAAATTGATTAATAGTGTTAATTAAGTTAATTGAGAAAAGAAACCAGTTAAAGGGTAAAAATGTAAAAAATTAGAGTTTAAATATAATTGAGAAAGAGTGATCCAATAATTATCGGTCAACCGATCACAAGAAGATCGGTCAACTGACGGGCAATGACTGAGAATTGGAGAAGTCTCTGAATCGATTGGTCAACAGACCAAGAGAGATCGGTCAACTGATGGCTAAGAAGTGAACTCTCTGAATCAATCGATTAACCGACCGTCGATGATTGGTCAATCGACCAGGGCCGAAAAATGGATTTTTGAGTATCCTAAATCAATCGGTCAACCGACCCATGGGGATCGGTCAACTGACCAGCGTAAAAATGGATTGGACTACAACCTGAAATGATCAGTCGACCAATGGTGGATTGTCGGTTAACTAACTGGACAGTTTTAGTTTTTAAGGGTTTTCGGGATCTGATCCAAAACTAGCCGTTACTAGCCATTTTTTAGTTGATATCTTATAGATATTCTCGGGATTTGAACATATTATAGATAATTCTTACTTACATATCCCTATAGATATTGTACACTTATTTTAAGTGTTTCTCAATTTAGTCTATTTTAATACTTCCTATCCTTTCAATTTGAGAGTGTGAAATAAATTGGGGACTAAATTGAAAGATTTAAAAGTCATATTTAATTAAATTGAACCGGGATTGAGTAATATTGATATATGGGGTCAATATAAGCATTTAAATATCATATCTTGTGGCAACTGGCCGTTAGAGGGGGTTGTTTCAAATCTGTTTAAATATTCTTACGTTTTTCATATATCAATATATCATTCTATCACCAACATGAGTTGGTCAAAGAGGAAGGGGATTGGGCTCCTTAAGCAACATCTCTAGGGATCGAACGTTGGGGGTTGTGTATGGAAAGTTCTCTATTGGGAGAGGTATCCTGCTTCTGCACATGACAGTATCTCGAGGGATTAGTCTCTGCCGACCGTAGTGCGGGGGATACCCTAGGAAACCAAAAAGAAAAATCATTCTATCAACAACTTTCAGTTTTTGTGCTTCCTAAGAGTTGTTATTCCTATATCGAAAGATTATTGTGAGATCATTCTTGAGAAAATTTCTTGAGAATAAGTGCTGAGTATTTTGGCGTCACCAATCTAAACTTTGTTGTGATTCAATTTTCATTATTTCAGTGATATCCGGGTAAGATTGCTCCAAGCTTTCATTCTTTATTGTGATTATTTATTATTCCGCTTGCTTGGATTTTAGATCTTGTGAAAATCATTTTTGAACTTCAAATTGCATAAAAATTATTTTAAAATTATTTTTGTGATAATCTGATTACGTGCTTGATTCTGTGCTACCCACTTATTTTATAATTAGATTTTAAATTCTTCACTTAATTCTATCACTAGGATTATCGGGACATCAATTGAATTTAAATTGATTTGAGGTGGTAGAAGTTCTGAGAAGAAAGAAACTTATCGATTTTTATAATTGGTGAGTTTTTTGCAGATTAGATACTACTGGAAGTATCTAATCATGGGTAGTTGGGTTTCAATCTCTTCTTGTAAAGAGATTGAGGTTTAATCTTTGCCTAGAGTATAAAAAGGTTAGGTTACTCTTTTCCATGAAAAGATAGGTGTGATTCTTCCTGAATAGAATTAGTTTGTGTGATTTGTAACGGTTCCATCCTTACCAGTGAAAAGGATACTCGGAGTGTTTTAGGTGAGGTTTGATTCTTAGCCTAAGTATAAAAAAATTAGGTTAATCTTAAGCCTGTTAAAAAGATAGAGGTTCTTCCTTAGCCTACGAAAAGAAAATTGTAAAAGTTAATTCTGAGCCTGTAAAAGAATCATTGTGTAAAGGTTTGATTCCTACGTATTTAAAGGAATCTTAATGGTTTAGTAGGTGTCACTTTCCGTGGGGGATCAAATGACTGGATTAGCCAAGAGTAACTTGGTTGAACCAATATACATCATATTGTACTGTATTGTTACTTTATTATTTATTGTTTCTTGGGTGTGCACATAGACCTAATTACATTTATCCGTTGCTATATAAAGATAATAATTAATTTAGGATTAAATTAATTATTTGAAATTTTAATTGTTGAAAGTTAATAATTTGCTTTAATTTTTACAACTACCCAATTCATCCCCCCTCTTGGGTAGATCACTAGACCAACAAGTGTTTGCCCTACTTTAAGACTTTACATGGTAACACGAGTAGAATGGATTAGCGAGTGCAAAAAAGCTTTCCAGGCCCCCACGAGATACATCTCGGCACCACCGATACTTGTCACTACAAAGCCTGAGCAAGAGATGATCGTGTATCTGGAGGCATCATCCATCTTCATAAGCTCAGTACTCATAGTAGAAGAGCAGGGCATATAGAAGCCTATGTATTATGCCAGCCATGCACTCAGCGAAGTAGAGTCATGATACCCCCACTTGATCTGATAGCATATGATTTTATAATCTCGGTAAGGAAACTTTGGAATCATTTCTAAGCTCACCCTATGACAGTATTTATAATCAACTGCTGAGAGTCATACTGCATCAAACAGAGACTTCTCGGCATCAACCTAAATGGCCTGTTGAGCATCGAGAATTCCATATCGAATATCGACCAAAGACAACCATCAAGGGTCAAGCGTTAGCAGACTTCATCACTGAACCCACTTTCCCTAAGGAAAGAACAACAACGAAAGCGGAAGTGATCCCAGACTCTGACCAACAGGCAATTGCGACCTAGGCTGCCCACGTGGATGGGTAGTCCAAGTAGAGTGGCTTAGAGGCCGATTTGGTGATCAAGATTTTTGAATATGACATCCTCGAGTACGCCCTGAGGCTGGAGTTCAAAGCTTAAAATAACGAGGCCGAGTACAAGGTCTTGATCTCATTGTCAAGAATCTTGAAAGATCTCGGGGTGACCGAAGTAGAACTCTGTTGTGACTCGTTGCTCAAAGAAAATCAAATGAATGGGGAATATGTAGTTAAAGAAACAAAAAAATTATAGCACATTCGAACAAGACCAAGCCAATTATGCAAGGATTCTCGAACGCCACCATCAAGTAAATTCCAAGGTAAGACCTTTATGCCTACCACGATGCATTACTTTGTAGGAACCCAAGTTGGAAGAGAATCTGAATTGGGAGGAGCGTTATATTTTAGATCTCGGAGTACCATATCTAACAAGCCAGTGTCCGGCCTTATCAATATCCCATATTTAATTAAATCCTATTTTAATTAAAATAAAATTGCGAATGAAGATAGATTTTTAATTAAAAGATAATAATTCAATTTTAAATGAAAACTCCACTTCAATTATCGTATAGATAAATAATTTTATTTTAATGGGGAGCTAGATAAATCCAATGCTTAGTAAAATTCTATTTTACTATTGTGAGACAATTTTAACAGGTATGGAATTTTAATAATTTAAAATTAAATAGAATTCTATTTTAATTATTATTAGATAATCATTAATAGATTTTAAATCTAAAATTAACATTCTTATTATATTAGAATGAATCTTACGAGATAAGAATACATTTATAATTAGATTAGAAATATGGGATAGTATATTTAATACACATATTTTTCGAATAATTCTATTTTAAGATTATGAAATAATTTTAATTGATATGGAATTTGGACAATTCAAAATTAAATTGGATACTATTTTAATTATTATTATTAGATAATTTTGATTAAATATAACATCTAATTTATTTTGAATTAACATTTTAATTAGATTAGAATGATTCTTTTGAGACAAGCATAATTTTCTAATTAAATTAAGAATGTCAATGGTTATCGATCCAATTAGATTTTATAATATAATTAACCAGTTTTTTATATTTTACATGAGATGTATTGTGCAAGTTAGTTTTGGGATGACCATGGACTAAAATCATTTGTCCAGGTGATTGATATGTGGAATGGTTGTAACTTTGGAGATTGGATGGTTTACATCAATATGTTGTATTTTTTTTTATTGAGAGTTTTTCAAGGGTTTGCATGCTCTGCCTCATTTTCATTTCGCTATATTGGTCTGCTTTTTGATATCCCTTTCTCTCTTTGGAATAATACCCTTCTATTATTATATTTTTTATATGTAAAATTTTAATAAAATTAAGAGCAAGCCCAACGATGATAGAGAAAAGAAGGAACCCAATCAAAAGAATGGATAGATGGAGGCGGGACATGGGAGGCCTAAGAAGGAGATCCATGAGATGTGTGAAATTCGGCTAAATAATTAATCAGAACTTAATTTGACGTAGATTTGGCCCAATCGCTCAGGTCAACTCAAATTGCAAGCCTTTAATCATCTAACCCATTTATTTGTTTATATAGGACAATTATTTTATGTTACTTTATTTTTTAAACCGAATTAGTATTGTGTGCATGGGACATTTATTTATTTTGTTATATGTATGAGATGTATGGTACAACAACAACAACTAAATCGTTATCCCACTGATGTAGGGTCAGCTACATGAATCCATTTACGCCATAATGATCGATCTAGGGCCATTTCCTCTGTCAGGTTAAATGTCATTAAATCATTTCTAATAGTCTTGTCTAGCGTCTTCTCAGATATACCTCTCCCTCTAGTAGCCCCTACCCTTGAATTAAATCACATTTTTTCACTGGTGCTTCTATGGGTCTTCTATGCATATGCCCAAGCCACTATAGACGGTTTTTCCTGATTTTCCCTTCAATTGGAGTTATTCCTAAATTCTCTCTAATACTTTCAAACTTAATTTTATCCATTCTTGTCTTCCCACTCATTCACCACAGCATCCTCATTTTCGTCACCCACTTTTCCAGACTCGATTCGTTTGATAGCCTAATATTCTGAACCATATAGAAACGCTGGTCTTATAGTAGTTTTATATAATTTTCCTTTAAATTTCAACGAAATCCTATGATCACAAATCATCTAAACTACACTTCTCCACTTTAACCAACCTGCCTTGACTCTATGCATAATATTCTCCCCGATTTTGCTGTTGCTCTGAATCATTAAACCTAAATATCTAAAATGATCAACCCTTGACACCTCCTCACCTCCAATTTTGATCGCACGACCATCTCTCCAGGCATTTCTAAAATTACAATGCATGTATTCCATCTTACTTCTTCTAACCTTCAGACTTTTAGACTCTAAAGTTTCTCTCCATCTTTCTAACATTGTATTAAGACTTATTCTATTTTCGTCATCTAATACTATGTCATCTGCAAACAACATACTCCAAGTAACTTCATCTTGAATATGTTTTGTGAGATCATCCATCACCAGAACAAAGAAGTAAAGACTTAAAGATGATCATTAATATAAACCTATATTAATAGGAAATGCACAAGTATCGTCTTTTCTTGTTCGAACACTTGTGACTATACCTTCATACATATGCTTAATTACCTCGATGTACACATTAGATACCTATTTGTTTTCTAGCACCCACCACAAAACTTCTCTGCGTACTCAATCATAAGTCTTTTTCAGGTTCACAAATACTATATGTAAATCTTTCTTCTTTTCTCTTTACTTTTCCATTAATCTCCTGAGTAAATAGATAGCTTCAGTGCTTGATCGGTTGGGCAAAAATCCAAATAGGTACTCTTCTGGGCTCGTTTCATGTCTTATTCTATATTCTATCATTCTCACCCAAAGTTTCATAGTATGACTCATAAATTTTATGACCCAATAGTTCGTACTTTGAACACCCCCGTTATTTTTATAGATGGACACTAAGATAATTATCTTTCAGTCGTCAGACATTCGTTTAGTCCTCAAAATGTCATTGAAAAGTCTAATCAATCACTCTATCTCAATATCTCCCAAACTTTTCCATACTTCTACAGGGATTTCATCTGACCCTACTACTTTTTCAATTCTCATATTCCTTAGTATTATTCTAACTTTCGAAGTCCTAATTCTTCTATGAAACCTATAAATATTATCTAAAGATAAATTAGGCAACTCTAGTTTAGATTTACTGGCGTCTTTCTCATTAAATAAATTATAAAAATTACTTCTCAATCGTGCTATAATCTTCCCATCCTTCACTAGTACCTTTTCATCAGTGTACTGACATTTCCAATATCTCTAGTCTTTCGCTCACATTACCTAGCAACTTTAAATATATCTTTCTCTCGCTCTTTTGTATCTACCTATTTATCCAGGACTCCCATTTCTACCCATGAAACTTTAGATCGGTTACCATTAGTCTATGTTGGGTAGCAATGTTCTTTCTGGTTATAACTTTACAGTCCTTACATATTAAACGATCGCTCATTCTAGTAAGGACAAAAGTTATCTTGTTATTTCTCTGACCACTCTTAAATATGATAAGGTGCTCATACGTCATAGAAAAATCTAAATTCATCTCACTCATTGCATTTTTTCCCCCAAACCCATAACCACCATATACTTTCTCAAAAATCTCCCTTTCTTTCCCGACATGTCCATTCAAGTCACCCCCAATAAATATTATTTCTTGGTTAGGTACACTTTGAACGACTTCGTCCATCTTCTCCCAAAATTCCCGTCTAACATTTTCTTGCAGTCCAACTTGGGCAACGTACACACTAATAACGTTAATCACCTCCCCTCCAATCACCAACTTCATAACCATCTTATCGCCAATTCTTCTAATATCAACAACGCTATCTTTTAGATCTCTATCTACCATAACGCCCACCCCATTCCTATATTTGTCCTTCCCCGTATACCATAATTTATACCTCGTACTCTCAATTTCTCTATACCTCTCTTCAACTCACCTAGTTTCCTACAAGTATACAATATTAATCCTCCTCCTACTCATCACATCCACCAATTCTCGAGTCTTACCCGTCAATGTTCCTATATTCCAAGTTGCCAACCTAAGCCTATTCTATTAGACTAACTTCTGTATCCGCAGGCAACCCTCTCTCATTTGACATCGTGTCCGTGCAAAAACATGGCTCGTCGTTCAAAGTATACCTAAATAAAATCAATAATGAGATCTAAATAAAAGTCGCTCTAATTAATATTAAGTTGTAACGTCAGCATATGAGATATGTGTCGTCATCGTCTTCCACCAAGAAATTTGTTCAAATCAGAGTTCCATAAGCCTAAAGTTAATCAATATGCTGAAGATATGAGACTGTCATGGAAATCAAATATCAATAAACTTATCTTTATTGATAACATGTAAATAGTAGACTAATGTGCTCTAAAATATTGAAGATGTAGAGGGCTCGTTAGAACTAGTTAGAACCATGCCGAATGAGTATAACCAGAGAGGATATTGCATATCCTCGGGTTGAGCAGTAGACACGATCATACCCCAACTAGAGGAAGAGTTAGATGACATTTAAGTGTATCCAACTAAGGCGGAACACACTGTACAACGAAGGATTTTGATCCTTGTGTATTGACTACTCGCAAGCGTACGAGGTCAAAGTTTTAGTATAGTGCGATCATGAAAGATCGAGTTATCATATCTACAGGGATTGGTGTTGTTACTATCGAGTACCGTGTTTATCATGACCTAACTTTATCTAGGCTAAAAATGAATCATTTAATTAATTAAACTAATACTAATTAACTACATTATCTAGGGTTGTGCAATAAACCCGATAGGCCCGGCCCGGCCCGCCCGACAAATCTGACCAGCCCGGCCCGAAAATATTGGGTGCATAGTAGGTAAATGTTCGGGTCGGGTGAAACCCGATCCGACCACATTTATGGCTTGGTTGGTCGTCGAATTTGGATCCCCCACCCGCAAAACACACCCAACCCGACCGCAATATAAATATGCCTTCTAGTTCTAGGGTTCCTCGTTCATTTCTTCAGTCTGCTCTTCCTTCTTTAGTCCGCTCCTCCTTCTTCAGTCCGCTCTGTCACAGAGAATGATCAACGGCGGCAACAATCGATGAGGTTGATTGACCGACGAGGAGAGGTGGAAATGGCGGCGACAATCGATGATGGTGCTTTCGTTTTTGTTTCGTCTGTGACGGTGAGAGATAGAAACGACGGCGACAATCATGGACCGAGGTGAGTTCGATTTGTTCTTTGAGGTTGATGTTTGGCAAAATAAGTTTTTGATCTTTGATTTTGATTTCTGCTTTGGTTAGGGTTTTCGTTTGATTTCTGTATTGATTAGAGAATAGGTTTTCGTTTGATTTCTACGGCGACAACCTAAGCACCCGACCTTCAAACCCGCCCGTCACCCATTGAACCCGAGAATGATTAGATTTTGATGTGCAACGATCGGTCGTCGGTTCCAGGCTTTTCTCACCCGATACGATCGGGTCGGGTAGTGGGTTAGGACCCGTGCACACCCCTAAAATTATCTATACTAATATGTTTTAGGGGAAAGAATTGCCGATTTACTCACGTTTACGGTGTTCGACCTATTCGACAATCTCGGTTAGTAAACTTCACCGCCACCTCTCCCGAGTATAAGACGGGGGAATACATGACTTCGAGTCAACAAATAAGTCCCCCTCAATGTCTTAACGACCCTAGGTTATGTGAGTTTCGCCCAACGTCATTGATTGCACACAATCTAACCCCCGATCGGGTCACTGCATCGTCGCGTCGTGTTTACCCTATCGACAATCTCGGTTCTAAAACTCTACCGCCACCTCTCTCGAGTGTAAGATGGGGGAATACATGACTTCGAGTCAACGAAGAAGTCCCCCTCAATGTCTTAACGACCCTAGATCACGTGAGTCTTGCCCTAATGTCATCGATTGTCCACAATCCTAACCCCGACTGGGTTATTGGATCGTGGCGTTTGTTTACCCTAATCCGAATATGGGGTTTGTCAAACCCCGTATTCTCCATTCATCGATCTAAGCATGATAAAAAAAATAATACGATAAACACAATCAAACTACGAAGAACGACATAAACGCAACACCCGAAATCATTCAAACAATATATTTATAAATATCCTGTTAATCCCTATACAATCCATATTTAGCCTATGGCCATAACCACATTTACAAATAAAGCACGAGCTAAACATGCTCACAATATCCTAAGTTAAAGAAATGAGGAGAGAAATCGAATAACTTAGCCTCGACTGAAGATTTGTCGCTAAGAACCGTTCAACGATCACTTTGCTGTCTTCCTCCACTTCGGGATATGAGCTCCCCCTCTAAAACTCCTAAATCCAACCCTAAGTATAGCCCAAGGGGATCTAGTGGCCGAAAAGTGCAAGAGAAGAGGAGAGGAGTGGATATTTATAGGAAAAATATCTAATAAATATCCTAAGCTGTGCAGAGGTCACAGCCTAGGCGGTGGGTATGTTGGTTGGTTGATTGCCGCGGTAGTGTGGACAACAGTGGATTTGGTGACCTCTCTGCAGTTTCACCAGGCGGTGAGCTTCCAGCAGATTTAGGCCCTCTCTGCATTTTCACCGCCTAGGCGGTGGTCTGGATGCCTAGGCGGTGGGCTGGTTTTCAAAATCTTGCCTCCGGGCTTGTTTTTCCACCATTCTTCGATCATTCTTGGTTCGATCTGATCGTTTTCGCTCCAATTTTATACATTTTCACCCTACACACCTGATTTATACAAAAAGTATAAAAACTAATTAAAACATAATAAAATAAATATAAAAATTACTCTAAAACTAACAAAACCGGTTTAGAAATATGTAGGTAGATCACACCTATCATACACCATCCAGACTGTGTTAGCACTTTCTGATGGTCTGAATGAGAAGTTAATGGAGCTCCTTAAGGCCAACTACGATGTGTTCTTCTGATCACATAGGGATTTGTCAAGTATAGATCCAAGCCTCCCAATGTACCAGTTGCGTACATAAACCTAACCTACTCACTGGTACAGCAAAAGCAAATATAATTTGGACATGAAAGGTAGGTTGTGATCGAAGAATAAACATGAAAGTTACCCAAGGCGGAGACCATCGAGGAAATTAGTATTCCTCTTTGGTTGGCCAACGTGATCCTAATAAAGAAGAAGACAAAGAAATCGTAAATGTGCGTTGACTTCACCAACCTTAACCAAGCCTACTCGAAGGACTACTTGCTCCCAAAGATTGATGTCATCATGGACACGACCGCCGACCATGAGCTATTTATCTTTTTGGATGCCTTCTTAAGGATACAATCAGATCAACATGTACTCTCCTGACAAGGAAAACATAGCCTTCATCACCGACAAAGTCTTGTATTGTCCTTAGTTAATGCCCAACAGATTGAAGAATGCAGGAACGATGTACTAAAGGTTGGTAAACAAAATGTTTGCCGACTTGCACAGGAAAACAGTAGAAATCTACTTAAACCATATGTTAGTCAAGAGCAAGATATTTGATGACTATTTGGACGATCTACAAGGTTATTTTGACATACTCAAAAAGCATCAAATAAAACTGAATCTAAAAACGTTTGTATGCAAAGTGAGAACCAGAAAATTTCTTTCATTTAGTGGCGCGAAGAGGAATCAAAGCCAGTCCAAAGAAAGTTAAGGTGATCCTAAACATGACATCCTAGAGGACGATAAGAGAAGTGCAAAACTTAATGGGATGAATAGTGGATCTGAATTATTTTTTCTTCTTAGCATCAGACAAGTGTTTGCCCTTCTTCAAGACTTTACAAGGTAACAAGAGTGGAATGAATTGACGAGTGCAAAGAAGCTTTCCAAGCACTCAAGAGATACATCTCAGCAACACTGATAATTGCGACTACAAAGCTTGAGCAAGAGACGATCGTGTATCTGGTGGCATCATCCACCGTCATAAGATCAGTACTCATGGTAGTAGAGCAGGGTATACAGCAGCCCGTGTATTACATCAGCCATGCACTTACCGAGGCAGAGTCATAATATCCTCACTTGAGCTGATAGCATATGTTTTGATAATCTCGGTAAGGAAACTTTGGAATTATTTCTACGCTCACCCTATGGCAGTATTGACCAATTAACTATTAAGAGTCATACTGCATCAAATGGAGGGTTCTCGTCATCTGCGAAAGTGGTCTGTTGAGCACTGAGAATTCCATATCGGATATCGACCAAAGACGACCATCAAAAGTCAAGCGTTAGCAAACTTCATAATTGAACTCACTTTCCCAAAGGAAAGAACATCAACGGAAGCAGAAGTAATCCCAAACTCTGACCAACAGGCAATTGCTGCCTAGACTACCCATATGGATGGGAAGTCCATGTAAATTGGTTTTGGGGCCGATTTGATGATCAAGAATTTTGAAGGTGACATCCTCGAGTACACCCTGAGGCTTGGGTTCAGAGCTTAAAATAACGAGGCCGAGTACGAGGCCTTGATCTCTTTGTTGAGAATCTTGAAAGAACTTGGGGTGATCAAAGTAGAGCACTAGTACAACTCGTCACTCAAAGAAAATCAAGTGAATAGGGAAAATACAGCTAATGAAGCAAAA
Source organism: Eucommia ulmoides (assembly GCA_016647705.1). NCBI lineage: Eukaryota > Viridiplantae > Streptophyta > Magnoliopsida > Garryales > Eucommiaceae > Eucommia > Eucommia ulmoides. The sequence goes on from CM028328.1 coordinate 48,893,002, forward strand.
AATAATAGCATATCTGAACAAGACCAAACTAATTATGCATGGATTCTCGAAGGCCACCATCAAGTAAATTCCAAGGTAAGAAAACAAGTATACAAACTCACTGGCCAACATGGCCTGCGCTTTTGAAACTAGGGAACATAGAATTATCTTGGTTGAAAACACGCCTTGGCCTAGCTGCGATGAAATTGAAGAACAAGTCAAGGTAGTAAAACATCGGCCAAGTTAGATGGATTTCATATTTAACTACCTCGATAGTGGAGCTCTTCTTGACTAAAAGACTGAAGCACGAAGGATTCAGTATTGGACGTCTAGGTACAATATCTGGCCAAGAAAACCTTGCAACAAGGCTATTTTTTGCCAAGGATTAAAGATGACGCCAGAAATATGGTAAAAAAGTGCGAAAAATGAAAACAATTCAGGTCGACCATCAATATACCAGCTACATGACAACTCTCGATGACCGAGCCATAGCCTTTTGCCTAGTGAGGAGTTAATATTCTTGGTTCATCCCCATAGCTACCGCCTTGAAGAAAATTTTTATCGTGCCAATTGACTACTTCACCAATTGGGTTGAGGCCAAGGTTGTGGCAAAAATTACCAACACAAAGACAAAAGAGTTCGTGTGGAAGCACACTGTCTGTCGATTCGGAGTTCCACAGGCCATAATTAGTGATTATAGTACATACTTAGTGTCACCATATGTCAACCCCAGGGCATCCTCAACAATATTCCCGAATATACCACGTCATATGTACGGGAATAAATGGAATCTAATGAGGATAAATCTAGGTCAAACATAATTTGTTGTCATGTGTCAGTATAGCTTGTGCCGTGTATAACAATTTACGAAAATTACTACGTTGATTAAGGGAACTACATCCGAGCAGATCACTACCTCGGAATACGACATCAATGGCTTTCCAATAATAATGTCTCCTGCTCATTAAGGAATGAGCGGTTACTACTCCCATGAATACTGATTCATCACTCCACTAAACTTACCACATTGATGATAATGGGCCGAGATTTGGGGAGAGTTACCAAATAAGTTTTCTTCCCATCTACAAATACCGAAAATATGGGTCAAGCCAGGTATGGGCAATCACGTACACTGTATCCCTGCTAACACTCTGCTAAAATCTCCTCAAAATAAATAAAATGATTCTCACATCGGTAGGCCTACCGCGATGTATTATTTTACAAGAACCCAAGTTGAAAGGGAATCTGAGTTGGGAGGAGTATCATATCCCAGATCTTGAAGTACCATATTTGACAAGCTAGTTTCCAACCTTATCAATGTGCCATGTTTAATTAAATCCTATTTTAATTCAAATAAAATTGCTAATGGACATAGATTTTTAATTAAAAGATTATAATTCAAATTTTAAATAAAAACTCCACTACAATTATCGTATAGTTAAATAAATTTTATTTTAATGGGAAGCTACATAAATCCAATGCATAGTAAAATTCTATTTTACTATTATGAGATAATTTTAATGGGCATGGAATTTTAATAATTTAAAATTAAATAGAATTTTCTTTTAATTATTATTAGATCATTGTTAATAGATATAAAATCTAAAATTAACATTCTAATTAGATTATAATGATTCTTATGATATAAGAATATTTTTCTAATTAGATTAGAAATATCGGATAGCATATTAAATACATGTATTTTTCGAATAATTCTATTTTAAGATTATGAAATAATTTTAATTGATATGGAATTTGGATAATTAAAATTTAAATTGGATACTATTTTAATTATTATTAGATAATTTTTAATAAATATAAATCTAATTTATTTTGAATTAACATTTTAATTAGATTGGAATGATTCTTATGAGAAAAACATAATTTTCTAATTAAATTAAAAACGTAAACGTTTATCGATCAAATTAGATTTTATAATATAATTAACCAGTTTTTTATATTTTACATGAGATGTATTGTGTAAGTTAGTTATGGGATGAATATGGACTAAAACCATTTGTGCTAGGTGATTGATATGTGGAATGGTTGTAACTTTGGAGATTGGATGGTTCACTCCAATATGTTGCATTTTTTTTTATTGAGAGTTTTTCAAGGGTTTCCATCATCTGCTTCATTTTCATTTCACTATATTGGTCTCCTTTTTGATATGCCTTTCTCTCTTTGCAATAATTCCCTTCTATTGTAACATTTTTTATATGTAAAATTTTAAGAATATAAAAAGTAAGCCCAACGATGATAGAGAAAAGAAGGAACCCAATCAAGAGAATAGATAGATGGAGGCCAGGACATGGGAGGCCCAAGAAGGAGTCCATGAGATGTGTCAAATTCGGCTAAATAATTAATTAGAAATTAATTTAACGTAAATTTGGCTCAGTCACTCAGGTAAACTCAAACTGCAAGCCTTTAATCATCCTAACCCATTTATTTGTGTGTATAGGACAATTATTTTACGTTACTTTATTTTTTAACCCAATTAGTATTGTGTGCATGGGACATGTATTTATTTTGTTATATGTATTAGATGTATGGTAAACAAACTAAATAAGATCAACAATGAGATCTAAATAAAAATCGCTCTAATTAATATTAAGTTGTAATGTCAGCATATGAGATATGTGTCATCGTGGTCTTCCACTAGGAAATTTGTTCAAATTAGAGTTTCATAAGCCTAAAGTTGATCAATGTGCTGAAGATATGAGGTTGTGTCTTGGAAATCAAACTCTCAATAAACTTATTTTTATTTATAACATGTAAATAGTAGACTAATGGGCTTCAATATGTTGAAGATGTAGGGGGCTTGTTAGAACTAGTTAGGACCATGCTGGATGAGTATAAATTAACTAGGTAGATATAGAAATATGTTAAATATGTGAGATATGATCAAATTAGATACCAAATATGAATGGATCTCACCCAAAGGGATAGTAGTAAGAGTTACTTATCCTCGAAGGTTCAATAGGAAAATATGTTAAAAATGTGAGGCCCGGTGACAATGTTGGGATTATTCAATTCCTCACTAGGGACAATTAGAATGTACTTCTTTCTCTAAAGGAATGTGAGATTAAAAAATTTAGTAGGAGTACGTTCAGATTCACAAAATACCTTTGATCTAAATTAAATGTATAATACATTTTCTAGTCATTTTTTCGTTGGTTATACTTCTTCACATAGATATTTGAACTAAACTACTTATTAATGGTCTATGAAAAGTTACTTAACTAGGACCTTGTTCTCGGATTAATTTTGGAAATTAAATTTCGCTTTAACTTCTGAAAGATTGGACTAAGTTTTGAATGATCCAATTGTCGTATGAAACAAACACTGAATAGAAATATGTTACTATTTGATAGCAACTGAACGTTTAAAATTAGGCTTGATGTTATTAGATAAGAACAACCGACGACTTCTAGATAACCAGAAGATCTTGAAAAAATCGAAGTGATCGTTACTTGTTTGGAATGAGATTTCTTTCTCCAAGAAGAAGTAAGAGAAGAAAGTGTTCTTCTCAAGAGTTGAAAGGTTATTAGATCAATAAAAGAAAGAAAGAAATAAGGGAAAGGGAAGTTCTTTTACTACATAAAAATTGAACATTGGAAATGAAACTTTAGAAGTACCCAGTTTCCAAGGACATACTTTTTGAATGAATGTTACAAAGTATAAATGATCAAGAAATAAACCTAAAGTGTGCTCGATATTGCAGTGTATGGGGATGTTTTTCATCTTTCACAACCCTTACTCTAGCTTAGGATTGGTGTTCCTTTTAAGATGCAATTTTGAATACTTAGAGAAATCTAAAAAATTCAAAATTAAAATGGAAAAATAAATCGAGAAGGATTAAACCTCTTTGATTAGATCGAGAAGACAAATATTTATCCATTTATCATCATTTAAGGATCACCATATACTTTTCAGCAGGCTCCTAGTGATAAATCATAATTGGGCGATAAAAGAAGAATATTGGACCCTATTAAGATATGGTTAGATCGATAATCAGTCACATTGATTCTTACATTTTTGAAAACGCTCTCTTCGAATGTAGAGTACTTAATAATGTTTCTTCTAATTCTATACCAGATAACTGTATGGGATATAGTGTAAGCAGAAGCAAAGTCTCAAGTTGTTGAGATTTGGATGGTTAAACTCATTAATGACAAGTTGGAATCGAGAACTCACAATTGTAGGTTTAGAATGTATCTATGGAAACTATGGTACACCACTTTTATCATTCAAATAAACAAAAATTGTTTATGGGAATTCTATATTCTAGGGAAATGGTTTCTCAAAGTATTTGGTATTAATGAAACATAAAAAATGGACGATCTGTTGGACACCATACAAATCAATGATAGAGTTTCTCAGGAATCTTTTATAGTAAATACACCTAGTACACAAATTCTTCGTATGGATGGGTAGGACATATATGTCATTTGATAGATGTATTAGTGATAGGTGTAAAATACCTATCTAATTCTAAACCGAATTTGCCAATTTTCGAGTATTTTATTAGAGTTTGAATACCTTTTTAGCTATTTTTATTAGTCAGGAGAAGGGACGTAAACAATCGGCAAACCAAGCAAAATGGTGGAGAAAATGGTAGCCAAAAAGATGAAAAATTGAGGTTTCAAAGAATAGCGCAATTCCGCCTAGGCAAAGTATCCAACGCCTAGGCGGAAATTCATCAAAAAGTTGCAAATGCTGAAGAGTTGAAATCTGCCTAGGCAAAGTTTCCACCGCCTAGGCGGAAATCCGTCAGAAGGTTGCAAGGGCTGAAGTATCGAAATCCGCCTAGACGAAGTTTCCACCGCTTAGGAAGAAATCCATCAGAACGCTGGAAGTGCTGAACTGCTGGAAGAGCTGCACTGCTGTAAATCCGCCTAGGCGAAGTAGCTACTGCCTAGGCAAAAATCCGTCAGAAAGAAAGGGGCCCAAGAAGTTAGTCATCTGCCAAGGCGAATAAACCATCGCCTAGGCAGAATTCTAACCGACTTAAACTCCGCCTAGGCAAAGATTCTACCGCTTAGGCGGAATTCGCAGAACAGCCCAAAATATCTGTTTAGATATTTTTGAACCCCTAGGCCTATATATACCCCTTTCCCACGTCTGAAACAAGGAGTTGAAGAACCCTAACCCTAGTAGAAAGCTCTTAAGTTATATTTTGAAGATCAAAAAAGAGGTTCATCATTCGGACAAAGGAGGATCACTTGTGGATCGATCATTAGCGACAGTGAACCGTACTTCCAGATTTGATCATTTCTCTCTTGTTTTTATCTTTGTAATCACTTTCTCATATCTAAGAATGTTGAATCCCTCTTATTTTGTATTGTATATGTCTAAGATCTTATAGTACTAGTTAAATGTTACTTAGGTGTAGTTGAAATCATGTAATTGTTAAGTTGAATGAATTAGTGTTACTTTAATGTGTTGTTTGTCTAAATCCCATTGTGTTTACCATTTTTCTTGATATTATGCTTGTATTTATAAACTGAGAATACGGGGTTTGACACTCGGGAGAGGTAACCCTGGATTCGGATTAGGGTAAATACAACGTGACGTTCTAACGACCCGGGAGTGCGTTAGAACGTATGCAATCCATGACGTTGGCTAAAGACTCACGCGACCTAGGGTCGTTAAGGCATTGAAGGGGGAGAGATAGCGGAGGAGTTATTGATACAGAGATTGTCAGAATAGATAGAAAACCATTATAGCTAACTTAATAACTTCGATTATGCATTATGTGAAAGAAATCAATACCTAAGTAATTAGTATAATTAGAACTAACTTCATAGTTGTCGTTTATCTTAGTATATTAAATAGAAAACAAACAAAATTTGATTAGTCGAGATAATATGAAACTATCTAAATCGCAATACTCAATCGAATTACCTGCCAGTCCCAGTGGAACGATATCCGATCTTACAAGATACATTATATTAAAACTAGACCTCGTACACTTGCGAGTAGTCCAATTACCGCGAGGAGGATGGTTGTGAATCCTCGCGCGTACAAGTTTTTGGCGCCGTTGCCGGGGAACGGCAATGTGTTTTTCAATTAAGTTGATATTGTGATCCAGTAGTTGAGTGTTAATCACGATAATTCTTTTGCTTTTAAATTTTATTCAATTCATTTATTTATTTGATTTATCTATTGAATTTGAGCATTGCATGCGGCGTAGTCAACATATTGCTAAACAGAAAGAGGAAAAAGCTACCGCTATGGCCGGAGGACGTGAAAATGTTCGACAACCACCAGAGCCGCAAGCACTTCAGCCTCTGGAGCAGGAGAGGCCACAACGAGTCCTCAGGGACTATTATCGGCCACTCATGTAGGATAACTATTTAGGGATCCGGAGGCAGCCAATCCCGGCGAATAACTTCGAATTGAAGCCCACACTAATCAATATGGTTCGGCAAAACCAGTATGGCGGAAACCTTCACGAAGACCCTAAAGTCCACTTAGCAACCTTTCTCAAGATCTGTGACACTGTCAAGATTAATGGAGTTGTCGAAGATGTTATAAGGTTGAGATTATTTTCGTTCTCCTTACGAGATAGAGCAAGGGATTTGTTTCAGTCGATTCAACCGGGGAGCATTAATACTTGGGAGAACCTTACACAAAGGTTCCTCACTAAGTTCTTTCCACTTTCAAAGACTTCTCAACTCCGAGGCGAGATTGCGCAGTTTCGCCAGAGAGATTTTGAGCAGTTATTTGAGGCATGGGAGAGATTCAAGGACTTATTGAGAAGGTGCCCCCAACACGGATATCAAGATTGGTTTCAAACCCAATTATTTTATAACGGGTTGGATGGCCAGACTAGAACAATAGTCGATGCAGCCTCAGGGGGATCGTTGTTGTCCAAAACCCCTACCGAAGCAAATGCATTATTGGAAGAAATGTCGGCTAATAATTATCAATGGCCGAATGAGAGGAACACAGGAAGACGGTTCGCTTCTATCCAAGAATCTGACCATATTGCAACGTTATCGACCCAAGTGTCCAAGCTCTCAGATCAATTGGTCGTCATGTCTACAAAAAGAGCTTTGTCGAGTCAAGGGGAGGAGATAGCAGCAAGTTGTTCTCAATCCGGATTGGATAACGAGTTCGAGGAATGCCATTTTTTAAACAACCGTGCCTACACTTTCAGGCTGGCTACCAACATTCCGACTCATTACAATCCTGGACTTCGTAATCATGAGAACTTCTCATAAGCGAATAATCAAAACGCTTTGCGGCAACCTTCGAGTCATGAAAATCAAGTTTCGGAATATCCTATGCAATCCAATCGTCTAATGCAACAACCACCAATGCACAATCTGAAGTCAAATTTGGATGAGGTTTTGGGTTCATTGATGAAGGAGACGCAGAGTATGATGCGTGAGACGCATAATCGGTTGAACAAACATGAAACACGGCTGGACTCTATCGATACCACTTGTACAAACACTAACGCCACGGTGAAGGCTTTAGAGACTCAAATCGCGCAGCTTGCTAGGGCCATTCAAGTGCAACAAAAAGGGAAGTTTCCAAGTAACACGGAAACCAACCCTCAGGAATACAAGGCGATTAAGTTGAGGAGCGAAAGAGACGTGGAAGTGAGAAGGCCTATGGAAACCGAGCCGAGAGTGAGTCGTGAGTTTCCGCATGATGAACCAAAAACAAGTGCGGAGGAGAAAGTTAAAGCAAAAATCGATGAAGGAAAGGAGAAGTCGAGTGAAGACGTGAATGGGGATAATAACAAAGAGAAAGTCGAGGAGAGAAGAAAAGATAAAAGGGTGATACCGAGGCGAGTAACATTTTCAGAGAATCTACCGATTCTAACAACCCCATTGCCATATCCTCAAAGATTCCAAAAGAGGAAGTTGGATGCCCAATTTGAAAAATTTCTTGAAATCTTCAAGAAAATCCACATCAACATACGTTTTGCGGTTGCATTGGAACAAATGCCCAACTATAGCTAGTTCTTGAAGGACATCATGACAAAGAAGAGGAAGTTGGAGGATTACGAAATGGTGAAGCTAACTAAGGAGTGTGGTGCAATACTATAAAGAAAGTTACCTACCAAATTGAAGGATCCCGGTAGTTTCACAATTCCGTGTACTATCGGAAAATCTCATTTTGATAAGGCGCTTTGTGATCTTGGGGCAAGTATTAATTTGATGCCTTCTTCCGTTTATCGGAAGTTAGGACTTGGAAGTGCAAAGCTGACAACGATCTCTCTTCAAATGGCGGATCGTTCATTAACCTATCCGAAAGGTATCATTGAGGATGTGCTAGTGAAGGTAGACAAATTCATATTTTTGGTGGATTTCGTTGTGCTTGAAATGGAAGAAGATAGAAAAATCTCGATCATCCTGGGAAGACCATTCCTTGCAATGGGAAAGGCCTTGATTGATGTGCATAACAAAAATCTGACGTTAAGAGTCAATGATGAAGAGATAAGGTTCAACATTTTTAAAACTATGAACTTTCTGGATGAACCTCTCAATTGCAATCGAGTTGACGTTGTGAACTCTTGCGTGAGGGAGTTCTTTCTTGCAACTATAGAGATAGATTCATTAAAGCATACACTCACCAATTCCTTATCTATGGGGGATCTTAGTGAAGAAGGCTCTACCATGGAAATTGAGGTTGTGGACTATGTGCTGACTTTGGATGCTCAATCGAAAGACGTAAAAGATCCTATTCATGTGGCGAAGATTGAAGAAGTTGAAAACTACCCCGAGGAATCAAATCCGCCTCACGGTGGGTTATTACTCAAGCAATTACCGGAACACCTTTAGTATATCTTTTTGGGAGAGAATTTGACCAATCCGGTTATAATTTCATCAACTTTGACGGAAGAAGAGGAGAGTAAGTTGTTGAGAATCTTGAAAAGACACCGATCCGCTTTTGCTTGGTCTATTTCAGAATCAAAGGAATTAGCCCCTAGATTTATATGCATAAGATTTTGAAGGAGGATAAGTTCAAACCCTCCATTGAACATCAACGGCGGCTAAATCCGGCTATGAAGGAAGTGGTGAGAGCGGAGGTGTTGAAGCTCTTGAATGCAGGAATTATATACACTATATCCGATAGTGAGTGGGTTAGCCCGGTGCAAGTGGTGCCCAAGAAAGGAGGTATGATGGTGGTGAAGAATGATAAGGACGACCTTATTCCTACACGGACCATCACGGGATGGCGTGTATGCATTGATTATAGAAGATTGAATAAGGCGATGAGGAAGGATCATTTTTCTCTTCCTTTCATTGACCAAATGCTAGATCGATTAGCTGGATATGAGTACTATTGCTTTCTTGATGGCTATTCAGGTTACAATCAAATAGCCATTGCACCGGAGGACCAAGAGAAGACTACTTTCACATGCCCGTATGGAACGTTTGCTTATCGACGTATGTCGTTTGGCCTTTGCAATGCACCGGAAACTTTCCAACAGTGTATGATGGCAATATTTTCTGATATGGTGGAGGAGAAAATGGAAATCTTCATGGATGACTTCTCAGTCTTTGGGTCGTCCTTTGATCACTGTCTCTACAATCTGGCGCTTGTTCTCAATCGATGTGAGAAGAAGAATTTGGTTATAAATTGGGAGAAGTGACACTTTATGGTTAAAGAGGGGATTGTCTTAGGTCATCGAGTCTCTTCGAAGGGGCTTGAGGTGGACCAAGCAAAGATTGAAACGATTGAGAAACTTCCGCCACCAATTAACGTGAAAGGAGTTCGAAGTTTCTTGGGGCATGCTGATTTTTACCAGTGTTTTATCAAGGACTTCTCGAAGACAGTGAAGCCGTTATATCACCTTCTTGAGAAGGATACCTTATTTGAATTCAATGAGGCTTGCATGGAGGCTTTCAAGGCGATAAAGGAGAAGTTGATCACGGCTCCAATAATGGTCGCTACGGATTGAGAAATGCCATTTGAGATAATGTGCGATGCGAGTGACTATGCCGTTGGTGCGGTGTTAGGCCAACGGAAGGAGAAGATCTTCCGCTCAATCTACTATGCAAGTAAGACATTGAAAGATGCCCAGGAGAATTACACCACGACTGAGAAAGAAATGCTAGTGGTGGTCTTTGCTTGTGATACGTTCCGGTCTTATATCATTGGGTCAAAAGTGATCGTCTACACAGATCACGCGGCTATCCGGTACTTATTTGCAAAGAAAGATGCCAAGCCGAGATTGATAAGGTGGATTCTTCTATTGCAAGAGTTTGATGCTGAAATAAGGGACAAAAAGGGGAGTGAGAACGTTGATGCCGACCATTTGTCGAGGTTGATTCAAAAAAGATGTTGGTGAGGAGTCTAGTAAAGTGTTACCTGATGAACAATTATTTTCAGTGGAAAATGCACTTCCGTGGTATGCGGACATTGTGAATTATCTTGCATGTAACATGTTACCACCTGAGTTGACGGGAGCCCAAAGGAAGAAATTTCTTTTTTATGCAAAGTATTATCTATGGGACGAGCCATTGCTATTCAATAAATGTGTTGATCAGGTGATCCAGAGATGTGTTCCTGAGGAGGAAATGACTAGTATTCTCTACCATTGCCATTCATCACCTTGTGGCGGCCATTTTGGTGCGACTCGCACAGCATCGAAAGTACTTCAATCAGGTTTTTACTGGCCTTCTTTGTTTAAAGATTCATATACATTTGTGAAAACCTGTGATAGATGTCAAAGTGTGGGTAACATATCGAGAAGGCATGAATTGCCACTTACGTCAATTCTTGAGCTTGAGTTATTTGATGTGTGGGGCGTAGATTTCATGGGGCCATTTTCGCCGTTATTTGGTAAGGCGTATATTCTGTTAGCGGTGGACTATGTGTCTAAATGGGTCGAGGCCGTAGCAACACCTACCAATGATGCCAAAGTGGTTTTGAAGTTCCTGTAGCACAATGTCATGACACGGTTCGAGACACCTCGAGCCTTAATCAGTGATAAGGGAACACACTTTTGTAACAAAATGCTGAACGCTTTGTTGGCAAAGTATAGGGTGAGACACAAGGTAGCACTACCATACCACCCACAGACAAATAGCCAAGTTGAAGTTTCAAACCGAGAAATCAAGCTAATTCTGGAGAAAACGGTTCATACTAATCGCAAGGATTGGGCGGTAAAGCTTGACGATGCTTTATGGGCTTATCGCACGGCTTTTAAGACACCGATCAGCATGTCGTCGTATCGATTGGTGTTTGGGAAAGCGTGTCATTTGTCCGTCGAATTGGAGCACCGTGCATTCTAGGCGATTAAGAAACTCAATTTTGACATAAAAGCTTCTGGTGCGCAACGTCTCCTCTAATTGAATGAAATAGAGGAATTCCGGCACAAGGCTTATGAAAATGCCAAGCTTTACAAAGATAAAACGAAGATGTGGCATGATAAAATGATAGTCCGGAGGGAGTTCAGTCCGGGCCAACAGGTTTTATTGTTTAACTCAAGACTGAGACTCTTTCCCGGAAAGTTGAAGTCCCGATGGTCTAGACCGTTCCGGATCAAGCATATTTATCCATTTGGTGCTATCGAGCTAGAAAGCGAAGACGGACGAACTTTCCGAGTCAACGGGGAGCGGATCAAGCACTACTTCAAAGATGAAGAGAGAGTTGTGGAGAACATCTCCCTCGTTGAAGGATAGAGCCGGAATTCATCAACATCCATGCTAGGGACGTAAAACCAAGCAACATCTTTTGATATGTCATCAAGGGTAACGAATATTCCCAACTTTTATATAAATAACTTTTTGGAGATCGTATTGATCTCGTAATACTATTTTTGTGGTGAATTGATGAGGCTAGACACTTAGGATTGATTTGCATGCTAAAACTCATTTGAGGAATGAAGAGGAAATAAGAGGTGTAGAGCAAAAATGTGAAAACCTGAAGGAATCCAGCTAAAGTCCACACTGGCGAAAATTCGCCTAGGCGGAAAAAACCACCGCCTAGGCGAAAATTGGATAAAAAGGCTAAGGAAACATACAAGCGTAAATTCGCCTAGGCGGAAATAGGAAGCAAAAACCTGAAGTTATACACTGCCGTAACTTCGCCCAGGCGGTAAAACCACCGCCTAGGCGGAAAATTGAAGAAACTCTGAGCTCCTACACAGGTGTAAATTCGCTCAGGAGGAAAACTCACCGCCTAAGGGAATTTACAACGAAATCAGGGGTTTCACACTTGTGTAAACTCGCCCAGGCGAAAAAAACCCACCACCTAGGCGAATTAACACCAGAAGGTTTTTAAAAAAGAAAAGGGCGCTACTTCGCCTAGGCGGAAAAACCACTGCCTAGGCGAATTCACGCGAGCTCTTTTTTAAAACGCACAGTCCTCTTCGCAAACGACATTTCCCTCCTAAAAATTTCAAGAAACCTCTCAACTTCACCATCCCAAATCTCTTCCTCCCGTTAAAGATTCATCCTATATTGCTAAAAACTTGGATTTTCACCAAGAATCTTCGTCCAAACGTGGAATTCCTCTTCCTATTCTCAAAAATTAGGGTTTGAACAGTGAAACAGTACGAGATGGCCATTCTCCAGTGATTTGATCAAAATTTTTCAACAAGTGTCAATGATTCTATTTTTCATTTAGTTGTTGAAATATTTGCTTCATTTGCTCATTTATTTCAAAAATCATTGGATTTGATTAGAACCCTAAACCCCTTTAAACCCCAAGTTGCAGTTTTCATGCTATTTCGGATTGAGGAATGATAAATGGTAAACCCTATCATGTTTTTGTATTGATTTACAATGTGAATCATTTAGTTTGCGCTACATTGCGACAAATATGTGATTTGGTTATGGTTGGTGGGATATCTTGTAAGATTTGTATTGTTTGGCTTTAGTTGGCATATGTTTGATAAAATAGGGCACTGAGAGTTCGCTGACAAAGGTTTGAATTGTGTGTTCTATTGTTATTATTGTGGTTGGTATTGTGATTTTGATTTTCAGGGAAAATGGCAAAGCGCCGTGCAGCCAAGCAACCACGAACAGACGAACCTCCGCTTGCTTTGGATTACAACTCCCTCAAATTTGTTTCAAAGCAGGCTGAGGACCGATATAAAGAGCATGAAAGTAAGCAGTCTGGCATCCGTCAGAGGGGGTTCGGACCTTTGAATGAACTCCCGGAAGAAATCAGGACTGTTATTCTACAAAGACAATGGGAACAGTTTTGTGCTCCACCCCCACTAGGGGAGTTGGCCCTTGTACGAGAATTCTATGCGAACATTACGAAGGCCACAGGATTTCAAACTAGGATCCGAAACATTCCCGTTCTGTTCAGTACCGACCATTTCAATGAGTTGCTGGGATTGACGAGGCCTGAAGCCTCCAGAGATTTATCCGATACCGCCACACCGTCTATGAGTGCGGTGATTCAGACCCTGACGACGGGAAATGCCTAGTGGACAAACACATGGAAAGGTCAGGCAATCTTCAAGTCTCAGTTGAAAGAGGGGCGTCTGTCAACGTCGGCTAGCACATTTATTCTTCCATAATTTATACTTCCAGGACGAATAAGGGTGGCCTTCCTTTTTCCTCATTCCTCACCGTGCTCTTTCAATGAGCCGGAGTTTGTATCACATCCACAAGCCCCTTTTCACCTATAAAGCCACTGGATCTAGCAATGATTAACAAGGTATGGAAAGGCAGACTAGGTGAAGGAGAAAAGGGTCAGAAAGAGGAAGAAAATCGGCCCTTCGGAGCCACCGACGCCCTCAACCAGCCGTAGCCAACTCATCCAAATTTCACGAGACGTTCGTAGTCTCCAGTCCGATATGAGCCAACTTCAAGCTAATTTGGCTCGGATGGAGAACTACATGGATTCCTACATCCGGCAACAAGATCAAAACCAAAGAGTTATATTCGAACATCTCAGAATCGACATGGCGCGTTATACGCCGGTGCCGCCTTCTGAGACTGATGAGCCGCCACCACCATCTCCTCCACAATGAACGGTAGGAGGTTAGACTTGTATATCTTCCCTCCTAGGTATGTGTCCGTCCCAGTTTTCCATACATATTCGTCTATTCTGCTACTGGGTTCGCTGCTTAGGCAGTGAGGACACTGCCTCGTTCAAGTTTCGGGGTATATGATATGCAATGCAAGCATGTAGTTTTTTGTTTTTTTGGGGGGATATGAAGGATGAAAAAAATTTGATGTAAAAAGAGACAAAATTCATTTTGTGTACAAATTGTAGTTTATAATGATATTAATGTTAAAAAAATTTGTACATTTTGAAATTCTTTTTGTTATGCATGTGTAATGTTTAGCTATGAATGTGTAAGAATCATTAGTATAAGTAATGTTAGTTTGTAGAATTAGAGTAGATTTGTTAATGAATATAGTTGTACGTGCATGCTGAGTTTTTGAGTTCGTCCGAACCATGTCCCGATGATGAAACTTACACCCTAAATTGCATATTGAGGTCAGGGGTAATGCTATTCACGTGTGTTTTATGTGTTTAGCATATCTATTAGGTGAAAATTGTTTTGATCCTAAATCGCACGATCGCATAAACTTATTGTATAACTAGTTGAATGATTTGACGCCAATTATTCAATAATAAGTTCATGACAGAAATGAAGAATTTAGAACTTGACTAGGGGAGGCTTGAGGCGAAATTATAGGTAAGGTAATTCCGGAGGCATGATATAGCCCTTCATTTTCATCGCTTGAACCGTTTGAAACTAACTTGAAAAGTTATTCCCTCGTTCTCCTGTCGAAGCCATAAAAAATTTTCACTTCTCAACTTGTTTCTATACTTTAACAAAGTAAATCTTTTAGAACCATTGTCACTAAGAATAAAAGTGAAAATTGAGTGAAAACAAGTATCATTAGATTATGCTAACTTGAAGCGGGCAATCGGGGTTTCAGTTTAAAATGTTTTTTGCTAAGTATAATATTATTCACTTGTCAATCCTTTAGTTGTATTAACATGCCCCTAAAATTGTATAAATTTGAATAAGTTTGGGGGTATGTGAAAAAAAAAAAAAAAAAAAAAAAAAAAAAAAAAAACCTATGTGAATATAGTGTTTAATTTCGGTTGTTGTGACAAGTGAATACAAGTTTACTAAATCTTGTTTAGGATAATATCTTCAAATATAAGGGGGTTATGAGAGAGATTTAACGACAAGCGTTTGTACCTCGGGTATCGTTAAAAATTATAACGAGTTTCTATTTCTACGATACCCTTGGCCGTTCTCCAAAGCCAAACCAAGCCCTATTGACCTCGGTGAATGTCCGAACCTACATTAGTGGATAGTTGAGCCCAGTCAAGCATGTGGCTTTCCTGAACGTTTTAACAAGTTTAAGTCATGACCTTATTTATTGAATAATCCAATCCGGCGTTTGATTAGTTATATATCCGAGTTCTCACACACACACATTTCAATATGATCTAAAATAATTTTAATTGATATTGAGTGTTGATATTCTGGAACACCACGTGGTGTGTGTTATTCCTTAACTGGATCTGATTACGGGTTGTTGAGGGAAGAATAGTATGGTTTCTTTGACTAAACTTAAATCTCACAGGTGTGTACTTCATATTTGTTAATGATTACTTATTTGTAGTTTAGAATGTAGCTAATTAGTGTAGTTAGTGTTATTTAGCATTAGGGTGTTTTACTCGAGGACTAGCAAAATTCCAAGTTTGGGGATTTTTGATAAGTGTACAATATCTATCTAATTCTAAATCGAATTTGCCAGTTTTCAAGTATTTTATTGGAGTTTGAATACATTTTTAGTTGTTTCTATCAGTCAGGAGAAGGGACATAAACAATCGACAAACCGAGCGAAATGGTGGAGAAAAGGGTAGCAAAAAAGATAAAAAATTGAGGTTTCAAAGAACAATGCAATTCCGCCTAGGCGAAGTATCCACCGCCTAGGCGAAAATTCATCAGAAAGTTGTAAATACTGAAGAGTTGAAATCTGCCTAGGCGAAGTTTCCACCGCCTAGGCAAAAATCCGTCAGAAGGTTGGAAGGGCTGAAGTATCGAAATCCGCCTAGGCGAAGTTTCCACCGCCTAGGAAGAAATCCATCAGAACGCTGGAAGTGCTGAACTGCTGGAAGAGCTGCACTGCTGTAAATCCACCTAGGCGTAGTAGCTACTGCCTAGGCGAAAATCTGTTAGAAAGAAAGGAGGCCCAAGAAGTTAGTCCTCTGCCAAGGCGAATAAACCGTCGCCTAGGCGGAATTCTAACCGACTTAAACTCCGCCTAGGCGAAGATTCTACCGCTTAGGCGGAATTCGCAGAACAGCCCAAAATATCTGTTTAGATATTTTTGAACCCCTAGGTTTATATATACCCCTTTCCCACGTCTGAAACAAGGAGTTGAAGAACCCTAACCCTAGTAGAAATCTCTTAAGTTATATTTTGAAGATCAAGAAGGAGGTTCATCATTCGGACAAAGGAGGATCACTTGTGGATCGATCATTAGCGACAGTGAACCGTTTCACTTACAGATTTGATCATTTCTCTTTTGTTTTTATCTTTGTAATCACTTTCTCATATCTAAGAATGTTGAATCCCTCTTATTTTGTATGGTATATGTCTAAGATCTTATAGTACTAGTTAAATGTTACTTAGGTGTAGTTGAAATCATGTAATTGTTAAGTTGAATGAATTAGTGTTACTTTAATGTGTTGTTTGTCTAAATCCCATTGTGTTTACCATTTTTCTTGATATTATGCTTGTATTAATAAACCGAGAATACGGGGTTTGACACTCGGGAGAGGAAACCCTGGATTCGGATTAGGGTAAATACAACGTGACGTTCAAACGACCCGGGAGTGCGTTAGAACGTATGCAATCCATGACGTTGGCTAAAGACTCACGCGACCTAGGGTCGTTAAGGCATTGAAGGGGGAGAGATAGCGGAGGAGTTATTGATACAGAGATTGTCGGAATAGATAGAAAACCATTATAGCTAACTTAATAACTTCGATTATGCATTATGTGAAAAAAATCAATACCTAAATAATTAGTGTAATTAGAACTAACTTCATAATTGTCGTTTATCTTAGTATATTAAATAGAAAACAAACAAAATTTGATTAGTCAAGATAATACGAAACTATCTAAATCGCAATACTCAACAGAATTACCTGCCAGTCCCAGTGGAACAATATCCGATCTTACAAGATTCATTATATTAAAACTAGACCTCGTACACTTGCGAGTAGTCCAATTACCGCGATGAGGATGGTTGTGAATCCTCGTGCGTACAATTAGATATGTCAATCAATATGATGGAGATCTATTCAAGTGGGTGGTAATTGATTTATCAGTTACAAAGAGGATGATGTTGGATATCGTAACGGGAAAAGGATAATAAAATTATAGATGGTTATATATACAACTAATTGATATTAAGCTCAAATGGTAAGGTAAACATATGCAAAAAAGAGATTAATGATGATAGGGTGTTACAGTACTGAGAAATTGATACTATATAGAACCTTTACACCAATAAACATGGTAACGACCATCAAGATTTTATTAGCCATTATTGCATACTTTGGATTATGAAATCTAGCAAATTTACGTAGAAATCTCAATGGCAACATTGTGTATGACACTTACATAAATCAATTTGAGGGCTTCATAATGGTTGATGAAAGTCAAGAAGTGTGCAAGTTACAAATATTCATTTACGGACTAATGCAAAGTTTTCCAAATCTGGAACATTAATTTATGATATGGCAGTCAATTTTTTCTGACTATGTTAAAAACAAGAAATGATCCAAATGTGTATAAAAATAGGATGGATAAGCAAAAATTCCAATTTTATAAGACGTTACTCTTAAGTATGGAATGTTATCTCTAGTTATAGAATCGGTTTCAATAAAGATTCTCCACAAGGATTTGGGAAGGGGTTTCCTTAATTCTAGGCATAAAGGTCTATAAATATCGATTAGGAATGATACTTTGATTATCAAATATTTGTATATGGTTTGGCATAACAGATTAATAATGAACACATCTACCAATCCATCATGAGATTTGTCTCTTAATGGCGTAAGTCCAAATGGCTCTTGTTAAGAGAGATACGATGAGTTGGATTCCATATGCTTTGACAATTGGAAGTCTCATGTTTTATGTGCTATACACAAGAATTCATACCAGACATGCTGTTAGTTTGACAAACAAATATTTATTTCATTCAGACTGAGAGTACTGAATGGTGTAAAGATATATTATAAAGTACTTTGTAAGAACTAAGAATAGATTCATGGAATATGGAGAATAAGACAAAAAAATTAATATATTCACAGAATTTGATTTCTAAATTTGAAGTTAATAATTGTTAGTCTTTTTTAGGCTATACATTTATCTTGGTAGGTGGGGTCATCAGTGGGATAAGTTATGGATGAGATTAAAAAAAACTTCAGATTCTACTATGGAGGCCAAGGTCATAGTCACATCAAATACAATTAATGAAGGTCTAAGGATTTGAAAATTCATTTGATGATCTTGGTTTCTAACCAGTGAGTCAACGATACCTCAACTTTGTGACAACAATTGGGTTATAGCTCAGGGTACAAGACCATGATCTCCTTAATATACAAACACTAAGAATAGTACTTTCATTTAATCATTGAAAGTTAATATATCTATTTAGATAGTATACTCAGCGTACAAACCGGTCGTGCGTGGTATGTTCGCGATTCGTAGAGAATGACTTCTTCCCCCTTTTTTTTTATGGAAAAAACGATATTAAATACTTTACCGAATTGGTTGTAGTGCTTGTTGGAGATTGTTGGAGATAAGCCCTATATAAAATCTTAAGTGGGCTTGTTTTAATAATCATCTCAATTAAATAAATAATCACAGGTACTGTAATATTATTCTCAAATTGAATCAATGTTGTTGTAAACCCTGAATATAAAGTTGAAATATCTTAACTATTTAATGTGATTAAAAGACGAAAACCAAAGACATTTAGTAACTTGTATTTAAATTGTTCATTTTCGGTATTGGATTGTTGATACAAGTCTTAAACAATCTAGATTAATGTGTTGGGGTGTTTTTCCTTGTGATAATGGTGAATCTCAAACCATTAGTATGAGATAGTAAAATAACCACACGAAGACTTATTAGTGTAGTCAGGGATCGAACGTGATCATCATTGATATCCTACATGGTAACTTTTCTCGAATGTCAAAATAAGATGTTCGAGCTATGATTATATTTGTGATTTTTTTAATTCAAGTACCGTATATTACATTTATGAGCTATTATACCTTGATAACACTAAATGTTGAATTCTAGGTCCAACAGTCCAAATGTATTATTTGGATATAGTGGGATATAAAAGTGAATATAAAAGTATACAAGATAGGATCTATTACTCTCAGCAAAGAGAAACGTGGTCTATGTGATTCGATTTAATATAATTTATCTAAGTCTCTAGTTAGAGTAGTGTTACAATTAGGATGAGATTCCAATTGATGTTACAAAGAATTATATTATCAATCAATTTACATATGAATGGACTGGGGGGTTTTGCCTTTATCCATATCATGTTGGTCCTTTCGGAAATACAAGATAGAGATATCGTATAATATGAAAATCATAACTGATGAGGTTCTCTTGGTAAAATTCCTATCAAATGGATATAGTTGCAATATGTGTATAAAAGTGACTCACAGTTGGAGGAGACGTCTTAGGGAAAGTATTTCTCCTGGACGGGTAAAATCGGTATGAGTCTAATGGGTCTTACATAATAGAAAACGGATGTTAGAAAATTCCTTTAAAAAAGAATATGTATTAATGTTGAACTATTTGAAAGTTTGGCGGCCAAAGTACAACTATAAGAAGAAGTGGTTCAAGATTTTGAACCTTGGACAATACCTATATAAGGAGAAGGCCATTATGGCTGCCCCCATGGCTAAGACAATTTTGGTCACCCTCTCCTTTTTTCTATCTCTGCACTGTAGTTTTGATTCTTATTACTACCTAGAATAAAAAGAGAACTACCTCAAGATCTTGATATTAGAATTTGATTCTTAAAAATTGCAAGAACGCAATCTCTACAATGTATTATGTGTGGATACCATTAGAGGCAAGATAATTGTATTGCTTCTAGGATAATTTTTTCTCTGCTACCCAAATGAGACTAGATCTAGCCGCTCTTGGAAGAGCCTACTGAAACCACGCCTAAAAAATTATCGGCATTGAGGTTGAAACATTGAAAGAGGTATAACGATTAAATTAGATTTAATCGTTTACTAATTTTATTTGTTTTTTTATTGATAGAATTTTTTTTTATTCTATTAAATAAATCTTGTGATATTAATAATCGGTTCCTCCATAGGTCACGTATACCCTTGGTA
The DNA here is from genome assembly GCA_016647705.1 of Eucommia ulmoides. NCBI lineage: Eukaryota > Viridiplantae > Streptophyta > Magnoliopsida > Garryales > Eucommiaceae > Eucommia > Eucommia ulmoides. The sequence goes on from CM028328.1 coordinate 48,913,321, forward strand.
GACTCACCTAACTGAGAGTGTCATGAGACCATGACTATAGGAATTGGGATGTTCTCAAGGAACTTATACAAAAATCAATATCAAATTGCATGACCATTAATAACACTAACCTGTGAACAATATTTAAATATTGATGATGTGTGTGTATAAGTTCAACTTTAAGTCAAAGGGTATAGTTCACGACATAGTTCAATTAGTGCACCGTGATTATATTTGTTTATTGTTTATGTTCCCGAATTTTACTTTTTTTTCTTAAAAATTAGGAATAGAAACAAAAATATGGGAATGATAAATTTTCTATTTTAATTTTTATTTTTACTTTTTAGGGCAAATTATCAGATAACAAATTAGGATTGTTTCTGGATTATTACTTCTTCCCAAGGTTTTCTTAAGAACAGAAACCAAAATCTTAACAGAGACACATAGGCTGCGTTTTTCTGTTTCTTTTTTTTCTTTTCTTTTTTTTTGTTGTTTTTCTTTCTTTCCTTTTCCTTGTTTCTTTTTTTGTTTTTTTCCTTGTGTCTTTCTTTTTCTACTGTTTTTTTAATCTATTTTTTTAAAAAAAATAAATATTTCAATACATTGAACTTTTTGTCTTGTTTTTTATTACCTGAATTTTGGTTCTATTCTTTGTTTTTTTTATTCTCATATTTCTTATTATAATAAAATTAAGAAAAAGACCAAGGTTCTAAGTATTGGCACAACCGATACGTAACGGAAAATCAGCCCTCCATTACGATTACGGGCCGATATTTTGTGCTTCGGCCTGATAGAGTATCCCTCAAGTCATGTAGTTAACTTGCCTATTTTCATATTTTCATTTGTGTATTCAATTAAATCAATTATAATTATATTAGGTAGGTTCCCTCAATACATAGATTGTACAATATAAATACTACTCTACATCAATGGGAAGACGTATGTCATATTCATTTCTTTCTATCAAATCTTATATGGTATCACGAGCTTAAGATCCAAAAACCACTCCCCACCCTCATTCCCAACCCTAAGGCGCCAACCATTACCAACACCCCCTTCACTGAATGCCGAACACCCTAGCTCCTCCTCAACCATGCCAATTATGTCTACCGACAACACCGCCATAGCCATACCTAATAACCATGAACCCACACAACCCCTTGTAGCCATCAACACGCACAACATAATAAAACTAACACCAACGAATTACATCGCCTAGAAATTCCAAATTTAATCCACACTCTTTGGCTATGATTTAGTCAACGTTCTAGACCACACCCACCAATCCCCAACCCCATTCTCCAAGACCATACCACACCCAACCCCGACTACAACACATGGTCCCGTCAAAATCGTCTCATTCTTAGTGCCCTGGCAGGCAGCCTTAGCCCACCCCTCATCTCATCACCCAATCCCATACCTCCCAAGAAGTTTGGATTGTCCTACACAATACATATACGTGCTAATCTCGTGGTCACATCAAACAACTAAAATATTAACTGGGGGTTGGACTCAATCACCACCAACATGCAGTCCATCAAATCCAAAACCAATGAACTAATGGCCCTTGGTAAACCCCTTGATCACGAGGACCTCAATGAAAAGATCCTTGACAGACTCTGTGATGAATACAACCCGGTGATTGACACCGTCAACGACAGAGACAGCCCCATCTTGTTTGATAAATTGCACGAGAAACTAATCAACAGTGAGCTCTCCCTTTTAGTGACCACCCCCACACCAACCCCTTACCCATGATTGCACACATCGCCACCTCTGGTCACACCAACTAGCGTTCACAAAACCGCAACACCCGACCCACATTGTCACCCCCGGTACCACCTATGCTTTAACGTGGTACCCACAACCCACCGCGGGCATATTTTGGTAGTTGCCAATGGTGTCGTGCTCAGAGCCACATGGTCCCATAATAACCAGTATTCCTGTAATTACAACCCAAACTTCAACCACCTCCGCCCGATCGTCCTTCTTCGACACCTCAATAGCGCACCAATCATCTTTGACAACTCCGGGCTAATGTTTCCACGACCCCTACTACGATTACTCTGGCCTGGCTCCGAAATAACAGAGCATCCCATCATGTGACCTTCAAATTGGAGAACCTTTCCGTGCACACCCCATATTTCAGATCTAATGATGTCATGATTAGTGATGGGATGGGCCTTCCTATCACACATACTGGTACTACATCACTTTTCAATTGTTCTCGTACATTCAATTTGAATAATGTTTTATGTGTTCTTGTTAGAAATAAGAATCTAATATCGATCTCTAAATTCTGTAGTTCTAACAAAACCTCAATTGAATTCTTTTGTGATTATTTTCTTGTGACAGACACTTTTAACGGGCCGACCTAAAAATAGTGTCTATGAATGGCCTTCCTCTCCCACCACAACCAATACCATCCTTGCATTCTCCAGTGTCAAAGCCCCACCATGAGTTTGGCATCACTGCCTTGGTCATCCTTCAGCCTTTATTTTCAATAAAATTGTTGCATCTTTCCCTTTTGAGTTATCTCATTCGTCAAAATCAGACCACCATTGTAACGCTTGCAATATTAATAAAAGTCATAAATTGTATCTCACTATCCACTCTCACTTCGACTGCACCCCTTGATATTATTTTTTTGGATGTTTGGACCTCTCCGGTTCATTCTATTGATGACTTCAAATACTACATTATCTTTGTGGATCATTTCTCCAAATACATATGGATTTACCCATTAAAAAGCAAGTCCGATGTTCCTGATGTCTTTATCCGATTTAAGGTGCCATTCGAAAACTATTTCAAATGCACAATTACCACATTCTACTCCGACAATGGTAGAGAACACACCACCCTAAGGTAATTTCTCTCTACCCATGGCATCTCGCATCTAACCTTTTTTCCGCCTACTCACGAACACAATGGCTACTCTAAACGTCGCCATTAACACATTATCGAAACTGGCCTTTCCCTACTATCTCATGCCGCTATGCCCATCTCGTACTGGTCTTATGCCTTTGCCAAAACCACCTATCTCATCAGTCGCCTGCCCACTCCTACCCTCAACTTGGACTCCCCATTCTCATCTCTATTTAGGTCTAACCCCAATTACTCAAAACATCGAAGTTTTAGATGTCTATGTTATTACTGGCTACGTCCACACTCCTAACACAAACTCTCTCATCGCTCTGCTCCATGTGTCTTTCTAGGCTACTCAACCTCTTAGAGCGCTTATCTCTATCTAGATCCGGTCACCACCCGTCTTTACCTCTCCCGTTATGTGAAATTTGTCGAATCAGTTTACCCATTCGTCGCATATCAAACATATCTCCCACGTCCCACCGATACCACCTTGACTACCTCTGCCTTCAATTTACTACAATTCTTTCACCCACACCGACTACATCGACCCGACAACCGTCCCCCTTATGTGACTGTCCCTCTCATAGAGGCACAAGAACATGACTCTGAATTTCATGATGGGAGCACCTACAGGACCACTAGTACCAAAAAGTTACCTTTCGGTTGTTCTAGCGCCCCATCAGTCGACCTGGACACTACAACACCCACTGACCAGTGTTGCAGCGCCCCAAACCAATACGTTGGTGCTGGAGCACCAACCCAGGGGCAATCCACCACCCCATCTGTTGCCCTGGGCACTGCAGTACCGAATCCAACTCAGGGGACGTTACTTCACCTCCGAAATTGACCAAACCAGCCGGGAGAACCATCGTGACGCGTTCTATGAATGATATCCACAAACCCATATGGAAACGCAACTTCATAGCTCAAATAATGTAAGCAATTATGTGGAACCCACATGTGCCTCTCAAGCCCTCAAGGATGCAAAGTGGCGCAAAACCATGTCCGAAGAATTTGATGCGCTTGTTCAGAATGGAACCTGGGAACTTGTCCCTTGGAACTCAAGCAAAAATCTTATCAGTTGCCAGTGGATATTTTGTATCAAATACACACCTTAAGGGACCGTTGATCGCTACAAAGCTCAATTTGTGGCCAAGTACTTTCATTAATGGCCTAGAGTTGACTATTATGAGACGTTCAGTCCCATAGTCAAGCCTACAACGGTACACCTAGTGCTTAGTATTGTAGTAAGCCGAGGTTGGGCACTTCGACAACTAGATGTCAACAATGCATTTATTCAAGGATCACTTTTTGAAGCGATGTACATGACTCAGCCAACAGGCTTTGTTGATCCCAATCACCCACACCACATTTGTAAACTCCACAAAGTTGTCTACAACCTCAAGCAGGACCTCGGTTGTGGTACCATAAACTTTGAAACTTTCTGATAGCAAGCGGGTTTACCAACTCACATGCCGACTCCTCGCTGTTCACTGTCACACTCCACAACCAACAAATGTTCCTCCGTATTTATGTTGATGACATCATCATAACCGATAATGACAATACTACAGTGGCCAAGTTTACTGCTGATAGGTGTAAATTACCTATATATTTTCAAACCGGTTTTGTTAGTTTTAGAGTAGTTTTATAGTTATTTTTATACGTTTTAATATATTTTTATTCTTTTTGTATTAAAACAGGTGCGTGGGGTGAAAAAGTATGAAATCGGAGCATAAACGATTAATTCGTATCGAGAATGGTCGGAGAACGATGGAAAAATGAGCAAGGAGGCAAATATCTTAATGAAGACCACCGCTTAGGTGTCTAGACCACCGCCTAGGTGGTGAAGATGCAGAGAAAACACATTTGGCTACTGACAGTCCACCGCCTAGGCAAAAATTCCACCGCCTAGGTGGTAAAGAGGAAAAATGTTTGGAGAAGTCCCTCAGCCTAGGCGGAAATCCAACAGATTGTTTTCCTAGTCCACCGCCTACTCCACTGCCTAGGCAAACCTTAACCGACATACCCCACCCCTAGGCGAAAAATCCCTTCGCCTAGGCGGTGGCCTCTGCATAGTGGGAGATATTTATTTTAGATATTTTGTCTATATATACCTCTTTTATCCTTTCTCCTTCACCTCCTCCGGCCGTTACAGCCCTTAAGGCTTAGGTTAGGATATTGAGAGAATATGGGGAGTGCTCAAACATATCAAAAGGATAAGATCAACACGCGGAGAAGGAGAATCGTTCAGTGGACAGTTTTAGCGGCTAATCTTCGGATATCGGCTAAGTTCATCCATTTTTTTTCTTTTATTTCTTATCTTCTATGTATGTTTGAGCCTGTTTAGCCTAGTTTTAATTGTATAAATGGCTATGGTCATAGGTTAAATGTGGATTATGTATGGGATTAATATCGATTATAAAAACGTAGTTTTGGTTTAGTTGCATTTCTTTGATGATTGTTCTTCAATGTTTGAGTGTGTTTATCATATTATTTGTTTATTGTGCTTAGATTTACATATCCAGAATATGGGGTTTGACAAATCTCATATTTGGATTAGAATAAACAAACGCCACGATCCAATAACCCGGTCGGGGTTAGAACTGGTGGACGATCAAAGAGGTTGATGCAAGACTCAAGTAACCTAGGGTCGTTAAGATGTTGAGGGGGACTTTTTCATTGATTCGAAGTCACGTATTCCCTCGTCTTACACTCGGGAAAGGTGGCGAGGAAGTTTTAGAACTGAGATTGTCGATAGGGTAAACACAACGCATGAAATCAATGACGTTAGGGCGAGACTCACATGACCTAGGGTCATTAATACGTTGATGGGGACTTCTTTGTTGACACAAAATTACATTATATCCCTCGTCTTATACTCGAGAGAGGTGGCGAAGGAGTTTACAAACCGATGTTTTGTATGCGATCAATGAGGTTGGGTCAAGACTCACGCAACCTAGGGTCGTTAAGACGTTGAGGGAGACTTCTTCATTGAGGCAAAGTTGCATTACATCCCCCGTCTTACACTCGGGAAAGGTGGCGGAGGAGTTTTAGATACCGAGATTGTCAAATAGGTCTAACACCATTATTGTAAACTAAACGAAATCAAATGCGTTTAAGTAAATAGAGTTAATCCCTAGATAATCCATCCCATAACTATCTCATATTAGTCAAACTAGTATTTTAGTATTAGTATTAATTATATATTCCATTTTTGTCGCTTAGATAAAGTCGGGTTATGACAATCGTGGTACTCGATAGTAATCTCAACCAATCCCTGTGGATATGATACCCGACCGAAAGATCCATTATACTAAAATTTAATTCGTACGCTTGCGGTGAAAGTGGCAGCGCTTAATTAGCAGCCACCAACTGCACAATTGTCAGCTCGATTCTCTCTCAAGGACCTTGGACCACTCACATACTTTTGTGGAGTTGAATTTATTCAACACACAAATGGTGTACTACTCCCACGAAGCAATACATTGTCGATCTTCTCATTCGTACCAAAATAGAGGCCGCCAAACCAGTCACTACACCACTTGCCACCTCTCTAGTTCTAACACTCAACTTCGGCCCAACACTGTCTAATCCAACGAAGTACAAGAGTGTTATCGAAAGTCTTCAGTACCTCTCGTTGACACAACCACATATAGCCTATATAGTTAACAAACACTTTCAGTTCATGCACCGTCCAACTGAGGAACACTGGAGTGCAGTGAAGCACCTTCTTCGCTACCTCTTTAGCACACAAGACCATGGGATCGTACTTCACAAAAGCTCTTCTCTGGCACTTCACGCCTTCTCCAACACGAACAGGGCAAGATTCAGGGATGTCTTTACCTCCACAGGAGCACATATCATCTACCTTGGTCACAATCCGATCTCCTAGTATTCCAAGAAGCAAAGGATAGTGGCCCGCTCATCCACTGAAATGGAATATCGCTCTGTTGCATCTACAACAGCTGAGATACAATTGATTTGTTCTATACTCTCAGAACTCGGTATGACCCTACCTCTCTAACCGGTCATTTACTATAACAATATTGGTGCCACGAGTGGTTTCTCTAATCCAATCTTCCAATCACGCATCAAACACGTGACACTTGACTACCATTACATACGGGAGCAAGTTCAGAGTGGGTCATTACGTGTTACTCATATCTCATTGATAGGTTAAAAATACCTATCTACTTCTAAGTCAAATTTGATTATTTTCGAGAGTTTTGGTAATATTTTATTGTGTTTTTGTTTGTTTTGATGTAACTCAGATGTAGGGACGTAAACGATCGATAAACAAGCAAAACGATAGGAAAGCGGTGAAAAAACGATGAAAATTATCAAGGCTTCAAAACAGCAAGTCCACTGCTGCAGCAGTCAGACCATTGCTGTAGCGGTGAAATAACAGAGAGTTTGGGTAATTTTTACCGCTGCAGTGGTGAAAGTACAGAGAGTCACCTAAATGTTCTGCCTGCTCACCGCTACAGTGGTGAAGCTGCCGACATGCCCATCGCTGTAGCAATGAATCCACCGCTGCAACAATCACTCTGCACAGATATTTTAGATATTTTGAGCCTTGTATTATACCACTTGTTCTCCCACTTGCCAAAGACGTGACACACATGATCTAAAGCCTATTTTGGAGAGCTTGAAGAGGAGATTCAACATTTAGAGAAGAGGAAACATTTCTGGATCGATCTTTAGCGACAGTGGACCACTCCACTCTAAGATTTGATCTTTCTTTCTTTATTTCTATCTTTGTAACTTAACTTTTTATATTAAATAATGATGAATCTCTTTTGTTTCAATGTTTGTATAACTAGGATCATGGTAGGCTAGATAAATATTATCTAGGGGTTGATGTAATTCACGTAAATACACGTTTGATTGAATATATATTTCTTCAACGGTTGTTTGTAAATGTTTACCATTTTATTACAATTTTGATATGTTTGTTATGGTATTTAGGTTGGTTTTGTGAATACGGGATTTGACATTCGGAAGAGATAACCCCGAATTCGGACTAGGGTTAAATACATCATGACGATTTAACGACCCGGAAGGGCATTAGAAAGTGTACAATCCATGAGGTTAGGTCAAGACTCATGTGACTAAGGGTCGTATAGATGTTGAGGGAGACTTCGGCATTAATGCGAAGTCACATATTCGCTCACTTTACACTCGAGAGAGGTAGTGAGCGAGTTTAAGATACCGAGATTGTCGGATAGGATAAACACCGTTATTGTTAACTAAATGAAGTCACTCATGTATTAAGTAAATAAAATCAATCCCTAAGTAATCCATTTAATTAGAATTAACCTAATAGTTGTTAGTTTAATTTAGTTTTTAATTATTCAAACTCAAAGCAATTCTTGAACCGTCTAGATAATATAAGACTATGTCAACTGTGGTATTTAATTAATTCAAACACGTTTCCCAAAGGACGACATCTGATTGAAAGATCCACCATATTAAAACTTTACCTCGTGCATTCGCGAGTTAAATTAAGGCATGAAAAAGTCTCGTTCACTCATCCAATAACCAGCTTGCCGATGCCCTCACCAAGCCACTAGCTCGTGCTCATTTTCTTCTACTCAATGCCAAGATTGGACTCTCCTCACAGAGCTCCATCTTGTGGGGGCATGATAGAGTATCCTCAAGTCATGTAGTTGACTTATCTATTTTCATATTTCCATTTATGTATTCAATTAAATCAATTATATAATTAATTACAATTATATTAGGTAGTTTCCCTCAACACGTAGATTGTTATATTAGGTAGTTTCCCTCAATACATAGATTGTACATTATGAATACTACTCTACATCAATGAAAAGGGGTATGCCATATTTATTTCTTTCTATCAAATCCTATAAGGCTGATTCACACATAATCATCCCTTTACAGGCCTATACCAGGTTCTTCATCCGTTACAGAGAGGCGTAGTAGCCATTATGACCATTATAGGCCGATACAGTTGTTTTCAGCCTGCTGCAGTTGTTCATCCTTGTGTAAGTAAGGTCCCACCAACTGTTTAAGACTTCAATCTTTATTCAGATTTCTTCAGCCTTCTTTTCACTCTTTCTTCATCCTTAATGATGAATGCAACCCAACCCCAGCCTATAATTAAGCATTGTTCAGCCCTTCCCTTACTTATAATACCCTAGTGTCTTCATAGTTCACAGATTAAGAACGAACCTTACAATTTCGATGGCCTGTAGTGCAATTTCGATGACCTTGCAAGCTGCAAATTGAATATCTTCCCTAGATTTGCAAATTTTTTACTTAACATTTAAATATTTCATTGGGGTGTGTATGTGTATATATATATGTGTGTGTGTGTGTGTGTGTGTGTGTTATTATGTGTATAACTATTTATAAGTATTTATATAATTATATATTGCATATTTATTCTGTTTAACTTTAATCTTTTAGGGCTAGAAAATAACTTATTTTAATAAATGTTTTTGTTTTGGAATGGAAACTAAATTACGAAACTAAATATATGCAATAAAATAATATATATATATATATATATGTGTGTGTGTGTGTGTGTGTGTGTGTGTGTGTGTGAGTGTGTGTGTTTAATGTCCTAAAATAATTTTGGTTTAATTTTTCAGTCCTAAAATATTATTTTTAAGTAAATAGTAGATATTAAATTTGAGTATTAATATTGCAAAAAATTTAAATTTAACATGAAGGGTGAAAAATGATCAATTCCTCCTCCTAGTGATGATATTGGATGGAAATTCGGGACTCCTATTGGTTGTTCTAGGCACAAATTAAGATGTAAATTTTGTGGTAGAGATATAAATAGTGGAATAACTAGATTGAAACAATATATTGCGCACAAAAAGGGTCAAGTAGCCTGGTGTCAAAGTGTCAGTAGAGAGGTTATGGAACTTATGATGAGACATCTTAAAGGTAACATGGAGAAAAAATGGATAAAAGAAACAAAGAGAAGAAGTAATTGAACAAATTCGAGCTTCTCAATGCAATGAAGATGATCCTTATGAAATTTTGAGTGATGATGATAACTCGGATGATCCGGAGATGGCTTATGTACAGAAAGAAAGTCTGAGATTGCGTAGAGAATAATAAAGATGGAGAGATTTAGGAGGGATGCAGACAATCGATATCAGACCGGGGTTAGTAGTGGGGTTAGTGGAAGCACCAAAAGGGAAGTACTACCACTTGCATTGCTAATATGCTTCGACGATCTTCTATTGCCCGTGAATCAAGTTCAAAAAAAACTTTGATTTATTCGTCCTTGCCTGAAGCATGGTTAGCCAAGATTAACGTTGATCTACACCGTAGTAAATCCCCTAAACAGAAAAAGCTCTCAACAAGGGTTATGAAGGGGCTGAGAAAACAATTAGGTATAGCAGTTTGTCAATTTGTGCTACACACACATGTTTTCCAGCAAACGTTGTTACATCGCCATGGTTTGAGCCAATGTTGGATGTTGTGTAGGAGGTTGGAAAATGAGTAAAAGTACCTACTCCTTATAATGTGAGAGTAATTTTTATTACACTTATTACAAATTTACAACTTAAAAGTTACAACTTAGAAATTCAATGTATTTACTTCTTAATTTATTTTTTGTGCTTTTGCCTTCTAGATAGGTGACTGAAGTTCACTTACCGAGAGAATGTGATGAATTGAGAAAATTGATCGAATCTCATAAACCAAGTTGGGAGGAGAGGGGCCATGCAATCATGTGCGATGGGTGGTCCGGACCTACCCAGAAGCACATTATCAATTTTCTAATTTATAGCAATCGGGGGACCGCTTTTCATAAATTAGTTGATGCCACCGATGTTGTTAGCAGAACTGTTGAGTATTACTTTGGTATCATGGACAAGGTAGTGGATAAAGTGGGCGAAAAATATGTTGTCCAAATTGTAACCAATAATAAGGCCGCAATGAAGGCGGTGAGAGAAAAACTTGTGTTGAAAAGACCGAATTTATATTGAATAACTCATGCAAGAACATTGCATTGATTTGATATTGCATGATATTGGAGAGAAAACAAATGTGTAGAAGGTCATGGATGAAATGAAGAAGAATCTCGTGCTTCATTTATAACTCTACTTGGGTTGTTGATTATATGAAGTGATTCACCGAAGGAAAATAGTTGCTACGCCATTCAATCACACGCTTTGCCACTAATTTTAATATGCTGGAAAGTATTGTAAGACATAAGAATGCCTTACAAGATATGTTTAATTGTGATGAGTAGAAGAGCACAAGATGGATGAATAAGAAGCATGGGAAAAAAGTAACAAAAAAATGTGAACGGCAAAATTATTTGGAAAAAAACAATTCAAAGATTATAAAAGTTCAAGAACCATTAGTGAAGGTGCTTAGGCTTATTGATGGAGATAAGAAGCCTATGGTGAGATTTATCTTTGAAGCTATGGATATAGCGAAAATGTCCATTCAACAAAATTGTCATTACTATAGAGAATATTGGAATGTAATTGACAAAAGATAGAAATTCCAATTACACCACGATTTGCACATTGATGGTAAGCAATTGACTGATTGCTAATTCAAATTTTAAATACTCTTGTTAGAATTAAAGTACTTTAACATTATGTGCTTTTTGTTTTCAATTCATGTAGGTTATTTTTTTTAATCCTCAATATCAATACAGTGGTAAGCGTTCTGACCATAGAGAGGTAATGGTTAGAGTTAAAAATAATAATTCAAAGATAGGATCTGAGAATTATAAAAAAATTCAAGTTATTAATCAAGTGAGTTCGTTGTTTTAACTAGAAACTAACAAGTTACCGAGTTTTCTATGTTTTGTTTGTGTGATTTTGATATGTTACTTTCTAAGTACTGATAACATTGTTCTATGACAAGCAAGATTTTTTCGGGGTTGTATTGGCTCAATGAGTAGTTACACATACGAATCCAGATAATATAATGAACAATTAACTATTAATGTAAGAATCTCAATCTTCATAACGTTTTAATTCATATTGTTCCTACAACCGAACCGTGGATCCACTATGGCGCATATTCCCCTGAACTTCAAGAGATTGCAATTAAAGTGTTGAGCCAAACAACATCGTCTTCTAATTGCAAGCGTAATTTTAGCAAAGTTAGTTTGATACATACAAAGACAAGAAATCGTCTGAAGTATCAAAAACTAAATAAGCTTGTTTACGTGGCTTATAATATGAGGTTGAAAATCAGACATGATACAAGAAGAAGCCAACGTGATATTGAAGACAACTTTAACCCTATCAACTTGGACTTTATATTTGAGGAAGATGTTCCACTATCTCTATGGCTTCAAGGGAGAATAATCATTGTTAGATGATCAGTACATCTTTGATTGATTAGACGTAAGCTATAATGAGGCCGCTACTACTAGTGGCTAAGCACCTCGACGTCATCGGAATAATAGTTCATTTGGAGATCAAAATGATACTGATAGTGGTCATGATTTTAGCCCACCTAAAGGAGGGTCTAGTAGTGATGATGGTGAAGATGGATGAGACATTGACGATCGCTATATCGTGGAGAGGTAGGAATGGTTGGATTTGCAGGCGTTGTCAAAGTTGGGGATATTAGAAAGTCAAAAAGACATTATATCTCTAGTGGTACGATTGGATCATCATAAGACATTCAAACCCACAATCCTCAAATTTTGAAGAACATGATGACATGGCAAACCGCTTTAGTATGCTTAGAGTTGGAGGATATGGATATAGATAACAAAGGGATAATTATCATTGGTGGCCTCAACCACAACCATATCCTTACCCTTATTATCCCCCCTCGAAATATATTTCGGCGTCACATTATGTGGGTATGGGTCCTTTAGAATACCAACAACCTCCTACTACTGGATACTCATATCCACCACCACCTTTTACCAATACAGTGTCCCACCCCCATATCAAAAGAGCTCAGGTTCGACTTTCAGTTACTACAAAGAAAGAGCAAAATCTAACGATATCGGTGGTAGTAGCACTAGCAACACCATTTATGGTCATTGCACCTTACACTACTTTGGTGGTTATGGTGCTGCAAAACAAAATCAGAGTGGTGATCATGTTAATCCTGACTATAAAGAGCATGTGAACAATTTGTTTGGGTGCTGATAATTTGATATGAGTGTATTGTTTTTGTAATATGAGTATTACAATTGATAATATGATGTACAAGTACAATTTATTCTTTTATTATGTTTGTGTGATACATTTTTATTAAAAGTTATGTGCATTATCTTATTCTTTTAAGATTGTTTTGTCTTTTTGTAGTGTCTTCATTGTGCCATAATTTCTATTAGAATGTGGTTATTAAGGGTTAAATGAATAAAACAATTATTATTATTGAGTTTTTAAAGATGTTCAGATGATTTAAAAAAATTCACGACCGTTACGATAGATTTCAGTTACGGCCAGGCCGATACTCCAGATACTATTACACCACGACTAATATCATTACTAACCTGATATCGCGATTTAAAAACCTTGGAAAAGACACACAAAATATGATTTGAAGAGAGGAGCTACGAACAAATATATATATATATATATATAATGTTGCACTTTATAATATGGTCCGGTTGCAATATCGTATGTTATTTGTTCTTTGGGATATAAAAATATATGTAGTTCTTTAATATCCTGAAATTTTACTCATCATATCAGAGTTTTCTAAGTACTATTACTTTAATTTGATAAATTAAGTTGGATGATAAATTTGTTGGGTAATGACTTTTTTTCTATGTTCCTTTTCATGATTTGCCAACAATTGATTTCTGTAATTTGTAGGTAATGGACTTTTGATCTTGGTTCTTTGTAAGAAGCACAAGTGTGTAAAATTTAGGACTCGGCTAAAAGGAGTATGTGTTTCTAAAATACTTTTCATACTTTACACTTTTAATGTGAATTCAAAAGTTTAGTTGTAAATTGAGTAATGTGTTTTCATTTCTTACTAATTTTTTGAAATTAAATTCCTGTTGTTTATGGTCATTTGTGAAATGTGAATTCTTTCTATTTTTGCAACTTGATGAAAAGATGAAAAAGAAATATCGTTAATGTATGATTTTTTATTATGTATGTTATTTTCTTTCATTTTTAGTGTTAGATATATATATATATATATATATATATATATATATATATATATTACTAAAGAAATTGAAATATATTATTTCAACAAGTTGTTTATTACAACTAGAATATTTGATTTAACATTTAAATTTCTAATTATTTATATTTTACTGATGATTATTAAATTTGTTCAATTAGTATTTTCTTGAATGAGTGCAATTAGTATAATCTTTCAACTTGATTTTATAGTTCATAGTAATTTTTTTGTGCTTCATAATTTGATCAATTGTGTTTTATGATTTGTTCATTTCAAGGTCGGCAAATAAATTTGGTATTTTATATTTTTTGGGTATTATTTTCAATAACTTTTTGATACTGAAAATTAAAATGAATAGATGTGTTGTTTGCTCACGATAAAAAAAAATAAAAAATTGATTCAATGATATTATTTTAAACAATTAATGCAATCAGTAATTCTTTAGTTTTTTTGGGGGTTTTTTTTTTGGTTATTTTGTATCATATTTTAGTGAATTTGCATTAATTATTCAAGAATTTGTAAATATGTTTTCTTTTTATTTTCATATTGTTGATGAATCATTGAATATTCTTTTTTCACTTAGATAATTTTTAAGTGTTCTACGATTGTTTAATTTTTTCTTTTTTATATGGCCAATTTGATGTTTTATTTGAGGGTTTTCTTATTGCATAACATCAATAATCTTTTGGACATTGAACCTTTGATTGTGCTTGTGTTTTTGCTACTTCTCATATCTAGAATTCGAGGAGGCGATCATTACTAATCGGAAAAATTCATTTTCCAATATAAATCCCCGAGTTTATAAAATGGACGTAATTTTAACTTTATTATATTTTTATAAATTAGTTATCTTTTTTATTTTATGTTTGGGTTGCACTTCAAATCTGTGTCTTTAAACACGGGTAACTACGAGTATATGTATAAGTTCCAAAGTAATGCATTTCGTCCTCCCATAAACTTTAATTTTTGTTCTTGTATATCTTATTTCCTTTTTAAAAGATATAAAATTTAAATATCTAAAAATATTAATCCTAGATATTCATGATTTTCGTTTTACTATGTTTTTAAACATTATATAAATCATATTCCATTTTAGTCGTATGAACCCTAAAAATCAACTTGGTAGTACTCTTTATTAATATATAAAATAATTTACTAGTGAAATACAATAGACAACAACCAATCTTATGCGAGTTCTCTTACTTGATGTATGTATATTGAAACTAGCATATACCTTGTGCGCAAATCACAAATTTCAATTAACCCAAAATTTATTTTACTTTTATTCCAACTCAATGTTGTTCATAATGAATTACATAACTAACAATAATAAAATAAAATAAAAAAGACAAAACTATACTAATAAAATAACCACATCAACATCTAAATTTTTCGAGAGTTTATCTAAATTAATTTCATAGGCAAAGGATCTCCGCATGATCAAAGTGGAACCTACCGTTATCAATCATAAAGAGTAATTTAATTACTATGATATCATAACCACGTCAGTTCAATTCTTAAAAAAATAGAAATAAAATCAATATCCAATTTATGTTTACAAAACAGACTAACTTTTATCAAATTTATAAAACTCATTCTTTTCTTTCAGCCAATTACAATTACGGAATTAGTCCTAATAAATTTATTAGATTCATTTAGTAATTCATTATATAATTCATTATTTTTTGCTATAAGTAGAAAACAAAGTGGAAATTAGAAACAAAAACAAAAAATATTTTAGAAATAAAAATTAGAAACAAAAATAAAAATCTAAGCAGAAATAAAAAATAAAAACAAATATTAAATACGGGTTAAAATATTTCCTCACTATTTATTCCATGTCTCTATGTTTCTCTCTCAATCCTTTTCATTTCATTGAAAGTTCTCTTTCTTTTTCCATCTCTAAGTATAAGAGCCTCCTCTATTAAAACATGCATTTCCTATCTCTCTCAAACCCTAGCTAGCCGCTCCTATCTGAAACCTTGGAACACCTTATCACAAGCCTTTATCAACACGACCATAAGCTACCATGGAACAATCCTCTTTCGAATCACTATTTGATTTGTTAAAATTTAAAATTATTTTCTCCAAAATTGAGAATTTTACACTCCATGTCTATTTTTATTTTTTATTTTTTTATTAGTCTTTTTTATTTTGATGAAGTACTCGCTTATTTTGTGTATTTTGTTCTTCACTAAACGTCTATAGCAGGATTATGGAGCAACAAGTGATTAAAAAGTTGAATGATATCAAAATAAATTTTAAAGATATGTTTAGGTTGGATTTCGAAGTCAAGCTTCATTCTGCCATTTCCAATACTGAATTTGAAATTCTTTATTAGAGCGATTTGTTATAACGATGAAATATTACATAGAATTATTTAAATTAGAATCCGTTCTTTCAGTTCATGCATTTCAGTTAGCATAGATCGACAACAAAGCAAGGCACATAAGAGATGCCAATTAAGTCATTCTCAAAGTACAATTTGGCAGAAAGTTCTCAAACTCCACAAGAAAATCTTGGAAAACATTTTATTCGTATGTAAAGATCTGCCTAAAAAAGCAATAATACTAATTGAAAAACATTCCTAAAATGCCAATTATTTTTCTTACATAGAACTTTACAAGCTCCATTTCTCCTAATTGTACTCACATGAAAGTTTAAGTGCACAAATTAGTGAGAATCATAGGGATCACACCAATTGTTAAAAATTAAGAGAGAGAGAGAGAGACAGTAAAGCAAAAGCAAAGGCCAGACCTAATACCATAATCAAAAGGCTCAAGAACTCATTAAACACTCGTGCATTTTGAACTGAGTATCAATAAAAAAGCTGTTGGCCAATTCAGTAGTGAAAGATAGAGACAAAAATGAGATAGAAACATACTCGGAACTTGAGTACTCATAGAGCCTTCCATTTTGAGAGAAAATGACCAAACCAACTTCAGCTTCACAAAGAACTGAGAGCTCATAAGCTTTCTTCAACAAACCAGTTCTGCGCTTTGAGAACGTCACCTGTCTGCTTGTTGAATTCTCAATCCTCTTTATCTGAATCTTCCCTCTAACCATTTCCTACCAACACAAAAACAAAAAGGAATTAATTTGAGTTTTCCAGGTTAACTTGGTGCCCGTTTGTTGCAGGATTTGATATACAAATTGATATTTGGAGTTTTAAAGATGGCAGTTTGAGATCGATCTTGGAACACTTTCCATGAAAAATGGCAAAAGGAAGAACAAGGAATTAAGTACTCACCAATTATATGTGGCTGCAAATCCCAGAAAAATGGTGCTTCAGCTAAGAAGGAAGAACAAATAGATAAAATCTTTCCAGGAGAAAGCAAAAACAAGAACAATTTATACGCGCGCACACAAAAAAATAAAAATAAAAAAATAAAAAAGGAAAACCCAATATTTTGAATCCAATAGTATGAACCCAGAAAGAAACCCTAAGAAACCTCTTTGTTGCTCAAACCCTAGTTAGACCCTGGCACTGGCAGTGACACAACACCACAGAATACCCTATATATAATATATAGCACTGAAAAGGACTTTCTAAAAATAGGAAAAAAAAATCAAGAACTCATAATAAGCTCAGTAACCCAAGAAATTAGTTTCACAGATGAAGAAATAAAATTTCACATAAGAAATTATGCAAAAAAAAAAAAAAATCATTGATTTTCAGGTCGAAGACAGACCAGAAGTCTCTCTCTCTCTCTCTCTCTCTCTCTCTCTCTATTTTCGGACCACAGATACAGAACCCACTAGTTTCGTGATTCATCAATAATTATCCATCTTTATTCTCTATGCCTTTCTCTTTCGGGCGTTCTTAACCCACGAAATGGAAATAAAAACAAGAAAAGGTGAAAAAGGAAAAACGTTTCCAGATTCATTGTTCGAATTGAGTAAAAAAGCCTCAAAATGGAAATTAAATAAGAACTAAAATAAGAAATTAAAAGCAAGATCATTGAGATGATAAAGCAGATTACAGAAATAGAAATGTTTTTCCTTCATCCAATATTGAAAAAGATTAAAAAGTACTCAAAAATGGAAATTAAATAATAAAACTCAAAAGTACTGGAAATGGGTGGTAAGAAACAGTGATGTGAAAAAGGCAACATCATCGTACGATGACGTGAGTGATGGACCAATCGATGACTGACAACGCATGAGGTTGTAATAGATATCAGTCCGACCAATTGGAACGGAGAGCATTATTTATTAATTTTTATTTTTTTTATCATAATGTCTTTGTATGCCCACATGTTCCCGACTCATGCACCCTACGAATGGATGAGATTGAAATTTCACACCCGAAAATATGTGAACAGAGACTGGATCCCCAACCACGAATGTAAGAAGTTGTTGGCATTTCCACAGAGCCAACAACGAAATCATACACACGCACCCGAGGGAATTCGACCATCATATCAACTGTTGGCTCTCGCCTTGTTTGACAAGTACTTTCTTGTTCTCTTAATCCACTATGTAAGTTTGTTTATTTAATAAAGATGGTTGGTTTAATTAATATTTTTTCTTTTTACACTTTGCACCCATAACGTTTCATAGAAATCCCACGTTAGTCTCTATTTTTTTAATTTGAACAGTGCAAAGCCTGAAATATTATCAAATTAGTTCTTCCGTTATTTGTTGTGACGAATTAATCCATGTGGGTGATTCTATATTTGACACATAACTGATTTTCATTATAAAAAATAATAGAATGACTGACTTAATACTATCTGAATACTTCAAGATTTAATGTGTTTAAATTGAAGGTATAGGGTCAAAGTAGACTTTTCCCAAAACTTTTAAGGGTACAAATTGCAAAAACCTCTTAATATTTTATCCCATTTATAAAGTTTTATGTCACTTACTCCCTCCAATTTATTATATTATACACATAGGCCTAGTCTAATTATCAATTAAGTTGAAAAGGTACCAACTCATGTTAAAATTAAATTGACAAAATTACCCCTCTTCGCAATTTTTTTAATTTTTATATTGAATTTATATCGATTTTAAAAAAAGAAAAAAGAAAAAAAGAAATAGAACGAGGGGGGCAAAGGGAAGCTAATATAGGATGGAATTGTTTGGAGTCATGGAAAGCACTTTGATTACCTTGAAGAGATCAGTATACACAAGTAGTTGAATCAAACTTGGTGAGGTTGATTCACAGTAGCAATTCTATACACAAGTTGTTGAATCAAACTTGGTGAGGTTGATTCACAGCAGCAATTCTATACATCAAGATTGGCCCTATGTATTTGGGTGTCCAAAGAAAAATATTAAATTGATGTCATTTTTTTGTGAAAAAAAAAATAAATAAATAAGGTGGTTTTGTCCTATCAGGTCACCAACCGATAGTAGGTAAGTTACAAGTTTTACCTCAAAAGCTACAAGTTTGTCTACATACTTGTAACGTTAATGGAACGGATATGTAACTTGCAAAACCACCTAGCTACAAGTTTATTCCATAAAAATCACAAGTTGTTTGAACTTGTAACGTTTATGAAAGAAACTTGTAATTTTGAAAAACCACCTAGATCAATATTTCTTTCTCCTACTTACAAGTTCCTTCCATAAAAATTGCAAATTCTTAGACAAGCTTGTAACATTTATAAAATAAGCTTATAAATTTGCAAAACCACCTAATTTAGTTATAACTTGCTTCCATAAAAGTTACAATTAACTAGAAAAATATGTAACTTTTATGGAACGGACTTATAATTCTACAAAATCACCTAACTCACTATTTTCATCTCCTAATTATGAGTTTCTTCTACAAATGTTACAAGTTCCTACACAAACTTGTAACATTTATGAAACAGACTTGTAACTTTGCAAAATCACCTAACTCACAATTTCTCTCTCCGAGTTATGAATGTCTTCCATAAAAATTACAAGTTACTAGAAAAATTAGTAACTTTTATAGAACGAACTCATAACTTTCCAAAACCACCTAACTCACAATTTCTCTCATCGAGTTTCGAGTTTCTTTCATAAAAATTACGAGTTTCTAGATAAACTTGTAACTCTTATGAAATGGACTTGTAACTTTGTAAAATCACCTAACTCACCATTTTTCTCTCATAGTTACGAGTTACTTCCATAAAAATTACAAGTTCCTAGACAAACTTGTAACTTTCATGAAACGGACTTTTGATTTGGTAAAATCACCTAACTCACCAATTCTTTCTCTCAGTTACGAGTTGTTTCCAAAAAAGTTACAAATTCCTATACAAACTTGTAACTTTCATGAAACGAACTTGTAATTTTGCAAAACCACCTAACTCACCATTTCTCTTTTCTAGTTATGATTTTTTCCATAAAACTTATAAGTTACGAGAAAAAATAGCAACTTTTATGGAACGAACTTGTAATTTTATAAAACCACCTAACTCATAATTTCTCTCTCCTAATTATGAGTTTCTTCGATAAAAGTTACAACTTTCTAAACAAACTTATAACTTTCATGGAACGGACTTTATAACTTTGTAAAACCACCTAGCTCATCATTTTTCTCTCATACTTATGAGTTGCTTTCATAAAAGTTATAAGTTCCTATACAAACTTGTAACTTTCATGGAACGGACTTGTAATTTTGTAAAACTACCTAACTCACCATTTTTTTGTCCTAGTTACAAGTTACTTTCATAAAAGTTACAAGTTCCCAGACAACCTTATAACTTTCATGGAACGAACTTCTAATTTTGTAAAATCACATAACTCATCATTTCTCTCTCCTAGTTGCTTCCATAAAAATTATAAGTTCCAATACAAACTTATAACTTTCATGGAACGGACTTATAACTTTACAAAATTACCTAATTCATCATTTCTCTCTCCTAGTTATAAATTTCTTCCACAAAAGTTACAAGTAACTAGAAAAAACAGTAACTTTTATGAAACAAACTTGTAACTTTACAAAACCACATATCTCACCATTTATCTCTCTTAATTACGAGTTTCTTCCATAAAAATTACAAGTTCCTAGACAAACTTGTAATTTTCATGGAACTGACTTGTAACTTTGCAAAACCACCTAGTTCACTATTTCTTTTTTCTAGTTACGAGTTCGTTCCATAAATGTTATAAGTTTCAAGACAAACCTGTAACTTTATAAAACCACATATCTCACCATTTATCTCTCTTAATTACGAGTTTCTTCCATAAAAATTACAAGTTCCTAGACAAACTTGTAATTTTCATGGAACTGACTTGTAACTTTGCAAAACCACCTATTTCACTATTTCTTTTTTCTAGTTACGAGTTCGTTCCATAAATGTTATAAGTTTCAAGACAAACTTGTAACTTTTATGGAACAAATTTTCAAATTGTGAACTTTCATGTTAATTATCACATATTTAGAAGTATTAGCAACTAATTTGTGAAAAATTAAGTTATTATATTGTTATTAAATTGGTTTATTATATTCCTGATATGAAAATTCGAGTTGTAAATTGACGTATTGAAATGTGTGATTAGAATAAGTAGAACTAATTGAATAAGTTAAATGGCTATAAAAATATTAAGGGCTAATTTCGAAATAATTATTTCATTGAATTTTTATTAAATTTAGGGTGTTGTTGATATCAAATTCAACGTGTAATTGGTAAATTGAAGTTTTGAATTGAACGATTAAATAAGTAGTGGATCATAGATTGAATAAATACTTTCTATTACAAAAATATTAGGGTTAATTTGTAAAACAAATTAAGTTGTGTAAATTTGATTAATTTAATTTTATTAAATTAATTATGTTTTTGTATTCAAATTCAATAATTAATTTTAAATTTAAATGTCCAATTGTATGATTAAAATAAATAGTAGAACATTATTATGTCATATTATGTATACAAACTTCTTCAATTGGAAAATATATTTAAACCTTAAACCTTGAACCCCAAACCATAAAACGTTGAATCGTAAACCCTTGAGTCCTAAATCATGAGTCCTAATTTTAACATAAAATATTACATTTGTACTAATTATACTGTAATTAAATGATCGTACAATTAAATAAGTAAGTATAATACAAATTAAATCAATATAAAAATGAGGGGTTAAATTGTTTAAAGTTAATATATAAAAATATTATTAAATTTATTACATTCGGATACCAAAATTTAATATGTAATTTATAAATTGAAGTGTTTAGTTGGACGATTGAACTATTAGAACAAAAATTGATGTAATATTCTCGATTGCAGAAATATTATGGGCTAATTTTGTAAAAATATAAGTTATGCAATTGTTATTAAATGTATTACATTTCAATATCAAAATTTAATATGTAATTTGCAAATTGAAGCGTTGAGTTGGACGATTGAACTATTAGAACAAAAATTGATGTGATATTCTTAATTGTAAAAAATATTAAGGGCTAATTTGTAATAATATGTATCATCTCTTGATGGTGAAATATCTCTATTTGATAATGTGATGTATGATTCTTATGGTATTAGTGGTAGTGATGAAGATGATGATAATGAAAATGTCTATATTGTTATTGCAAAATTAATTTCTTTCATACTACGTTTTTGCTAAAGACAACTTGAGTTTAAAAAGAAAAATTAACTCTTTTGAAAATGGAAGAAAAAGTGTTCGAAAATTTAAAGTGCATTTGGATGATTATTGTGATACAAAAGAGTTTTCGGACGTTATTTTTTAAATTAATAATTTGCTTTCTAAAATGGATTTTCTCCAAAATGAAAACAGAGTTTTAAAAAATAATTTTAACATGATTTCCAGACAAAGGTTAGATCTTGATTCAAAAATCTATTTACTTAAGAAAAATTTTGAAAATCAAATTTTGATCTCAAGTATGTTTCGAGAGCTTCTGAAAATAATTTTTCTAGGCAAAGTGAATGTGTTTCATCGTCTTATCCTTCATCACAAGTCAGTGATAGATATGTTACTATTGTTAGAAATAATTTATACTTTACATCTCGTGCTTTCTATAATAATAAATCGAATTTGAGAAGTTATTACTGCAATAAGGTTGAGCATTTTAAAGTGTCATGTCCGTTCAGGAACCCTAAGTTTATATTTAACAAGAATGAATCCAAAATGAAATGGATACCAGAGCTATTGAAATGTCTTGTGCAGAATTACATAACGTCGGAAGTGGACATGAAGGAACAAACAAGAGATTATATCAAAGCCAAGCTAGGAAGTCATCAGGGATCCACTAGCGACACGTGCAAATTAAAAAGATTTACCAAAGTTAAGAGGTAAAGTTGCAAAGAAGCCACAAGAGACATGTACAAAGAGAAAAGATGTATCAAAATCAAGATGTGATATCACTAAGAAACCACAAGTGATACGTGCAAAGGGAATTATCAATGAATCAAATAGCAATAATTAAAGACAGAGAATATGCAAACAAGCTAAGAAGAGTTGTACACCCAAATTAATCATTGGTACAAATGAAGTAAAGAGTAAAGTTGTCCGTACTCTTACCCCCTCACAGTTTAAATTTATTAAATTTGTTATAAAGGGAGCTGTCCGACTTACTAAATAGGTAAGTTGGTAATGGTTTCTAAGACTTATTTTAAATTATGCGTTACTTGTTGTCTCAGAAACAATGCATGGTAATTATGATAATCACATTTAGTTAAGGTGTATTAACATATTTTTATGTGCTTATATCAAGTAGTGATCATATATTTGAAAAACATGTTACATGATTTGAAAAATGAATTTAGTGTTTGAGCTCCCACTAAGTAGTGTTAATAACTTGTTATATATGCATTTTAGTAAGATTATTTGTATAATGTGTTGTCATTCATGTTCTATACTTTTATACAAATAAATTGAATTGTGTTGATTATTCATGCATCTTGATTTATTAAAATACATGATATCGTATATTAAGGAGAATTAAATGATTTGGTTGATGCATTTATTTTATTTAAATTTCTCATAACCTTGATTACATGCTCGCGTGGAATTTTATTTTTAGTTAATATTGATTTATTAATTAGAACGGAGTTATGTAATGATTATTTCTTATGTCAAATATTTGATAAAATCAGTTTTTAGTATGATTTTATTTGACCAGTAGATCATATGAATTTAAGAAGAGCATGGTTAGTATTTCTTTACGAAAAAACTTTAATCTATTTTTTATACCATACATATGAATATTTGAATACATGACATATCAATCTATACTTAATGTCTCAAATCAGTATTTTTCTGCACGATAATATATTTATAGGCATTAAGTACCAAGCTATATGCATGAAAATATGTCATTCTCATATGTTTCATATCTCCAGATTTTTAAATGATTGTTATTGTGGAAGGGATTCAACATGTTATGAGATAAATATGCATTTATCCATGTTTATGCATGCATTAGATTTATGTTGATAAATTATCATTGAAATATACTTCCTTTTCTAGTACGTTAAAGATTGCTTGGCTTGATTCTATCTACAAAGAAGATATTATTTAGTATCATGAGAAAGATATGTTGACTTAACTAAAATTATATGATTGCATGTTATATTGTTAAAATATTTTGATTGTCTTAGATTTATTCTCCTAAGCATAAATTAACTTGGTTACTATTAAATATGGGGAGAAGTTTTCTATAAGAGGGGCAATATTACATCATGCTTAAATTGAAAAATGGGTCTAAGAGATATATCGCTATTTATTAAGAAAATTGATTCAAATATCCTATTAGTACAAATATACGTTAATAATATTATTTTTGGATCTACTAATGAGGATCTTTGCAAAGAGTTTTCCAAGATAATGCAGATTGAATCTGAAATGCACATGATGGGAGAGTTGAATTTCTTCCTTGGGTTGCAAATCAAGCAAATCAAAGAAAATATCTTTATAATCCAAGCTAAATACACCAAAGAGTTGTTAAAAAAATATGGCTTGGATAGAGCTAAAGAGTACAAAACTCTTATGACAACAGCTACAAAGATAGACAAAGACGATACGGACAAAAACGTAAATGAAAAATTGTGTCGAGCTATGATTGGTAGCTTGTTGTATTTAACTGTTAGTAGACCTGTATAACGTTTGTTTATGTGCTAGATTTCAGTCTTGTCCTAAAGAGTCGCATTTAACTGCCGTTAAGCATATCTTCGGATATTTGAAAGAAACGACTGACCTAGGATTATGATATCTTAGAAGAAGTGATTTTAATTTAATAAGTCGCTCTTATGCTGATTTTTTCGATTGCAAAGTCAAGCGAAAAAGCACAAGTAGGTCATGTTATTTTCTAGGACATGCCTTGATTTTTTGGTCTAGTAAGAAATAAAATTCGATAGCCTTATCCACTACTGAGGCTGAATACATGGTAGTTGGCAAATATTGTGCTTATTCTATATATTAAGCAAAAGTTGAATGATTTTGTAGTATGTTTGGTAGAAGTCCCAATTTATTATGATAATAAAAGTGTTATTTTCTTGAGTAAGAATCCTACACAGCACTCACGAACTAAGAACATAGAGATTAAACATCAAGTTATTCGTGATCATATTCAGAAAAGGGACGTGACTATTGAGTGTATTGATATCTCCGATCAGTTTGCCGATATTTTTACAAACCTTTTGTGGAAGATCAGTTTATGAAAATCATTCGAAGTTTGGGTATGGCTAAGCACAATGACGTTTGCCTAGAGTAGTGATATTTTTGGTTATCATTCCCCACTTTTTAAGATGACAAAGGGGGAGAATATATTGATGTTTTATTGAATACTTTTAAGGAATTAAATTGATTGTTAAAGGGCAATATATAAAGGGAAAACCATGTTTGCGCTTAAAATTAGTTAGTTAATGTTTAGGTTTTATAAGTCTAAGCATTGCACTGTTATAGGGGAAAAACAATATTGATATGATCATGTTGCTTTATTAAATATTTATAACTGTCTTATTGACCATATTTTGTGCTTCATTGAATATCTGATAATCTTATTAAATTATCTTCGTGATTATGCTATAACGAGCTAAAGAACCAGTCCTCGGATTTAGGGGAAATGTGGCTATATACTTATTTTGAAGAAAATATCAAAGTTAAATGTCATCATAAAAAATGGAGAGAGTGTTGATCACAATATTTTGATGGACAATTAAGTGTTGATATTTTTTGTAGAACTAACGAGTTTATTGAGTGTTTCAGTTTAGAAGTTCTATTGATGATGTTATCATGAAGTAATTGCTAAGGATGCAAAGAGACGGACAAAGAGATGAACATTAAAAGATTGAAGATTCTGAAGAATCTAAATAAAAATAACTCAAATTCATTTTTACTTTTCAGGTATCTCGATTAAAATCACACACGATACAAATTAAATTATTTATATTTTAGTGTGTTTTTTATTAGGATCCTAATTAATTCACATATTTGCTCCAATGTGAAATTGAAAACGAAAAATTGACCTAAGAGAGATTAGTGTTTAAAATTGATTATTAGTGTCAATTATGTTAATCGAGAAAAGAAATATGTTAAAGGGTCGAAAACATCGAAGATTGAAGTTTGAATAAATTAAGAAAAAAATGTTCCAGCATTGATCGGTCAATCGACTAAGGAGGATCGGTCAACTGATGGCCGATAAGTGAACTCTTTGAATCAATCGGTCAACTGACCGTCGATGATCGATCAACTGATCAGGGTTAAAAATGGCCTAAGATTGTATCCTGAACTGATCGGTTAACCATAGGGGATCGGTCAACCGACCACTATTTGAGAATGGCTTGGCTAGCATCCTGCATTCATCAGTCGACCGACGGGCAAAGGTACGTCAACTGATTGCGTAGTTTTAGATTTTGAGGATTTCGAGAAACTATGAGAAAACTAGTCGTTTTTGAAATATCTGAGATATTGTAGGAATTTGGATATATTAATGATGTGATGCACTTATTTTAATATCCCTATAGATTTGGTACACTTATTTGAAATATTTCTCAATTAAGTATATTTAATACTTTCTATCTACTTGATTTAAGATTGAGATTTGTTTTGAGGACTTAATTGAAAGATTTTAAAGTCATATTTAAGTCAAATATACCAAGATAAGATAATGATATATGGGGTCTATAGGTGCATTTAAATGTCATATCTTGTAGAAACTAGTCGTTATAGGGCCTGTTTCAAATTCCTTTATATAGACCTACGAATTTTGAGTTTAAGATATCACTTCTATCAAGAACAATGACTTCTTGAGCTTTCTTAGAGTTATCATTCTAATATTATACTGAAATATTATCGTGAGATCATTCTATTGTTAAAGTTTTTGAGTTAAAACACTAATTGATTTGGCGCCAGCTATCTAAGCTATCTAGCGATATGATTTGCAATGTTTCGATGTTTTCTTGGTAAGATCGTTCCATGATTTTATTCTTTATTGTGATTATAAATTATTATTATTTGCTTGGATATTCAATCTTGTGAAATTATTTTTGAACTTTAAAAGCATAAAAATTCTTTTAAAACTATTTTGGTGATAATCTGATTACGTGCTTAATTTTGTGCTACCCACATTATTTTTATAATCAGATTTTGAATTCCTCAGTTAATTCTATCACTAGTTATTATTGGGACATTAATTAAGGTAAATTTATTTGAGGTGGTAGAAGTTCTGAGTGGGAAGAAACTCATTGATTTTTATATTTGGTGAGTTTGTGCGGATTAAATACTGTTGTGAGTATCTAGTCAAGGGTAGTTGGGTTTTAATTTCTTCCGGTAAAGAGATTGAGGTTTAATCTTTACCTAAGGTACAAAAATGCTAGGTTATTCTTTTCCCTTGAAAAGAGCTAGGCATGATTCTTCCTAATTAGAATTAATTTTGAGTAAATTGTAAAGGTTTCATCCTTACCTGGAAAAATGATACTTGGAATGTTTTGGTAAGGTTTGATTCTTAGCCTAAAGTATAAAAGAATTAAGTTCAATCCTTAACTTGTGAAAGGATTAGGTTAGTCTTGAACCTGGTAAAAAAATAGGGTTATTCTTGAGCTTGAGAAAAAAGAAACTGTAAATGTTGATTCTGAGCTTGTAAAAAAATCATTGTGTAAAATATTGATTCCTACCTGTTTAAAGGAATCTTAGTGGTTTGGTGGGTGTGAATCTCCATGGGGCTCAAAGAACTTGATTAGTTAAGAGTAGCTTATTGAACCAGGATATATCGTGGTATACAGCATTATTGATTTTTCTTATTTCTTGTTGTTTGGGTGTGCATTTAGAGTTAATTACACTTGTCTGTTGCTATATAAAGATAATAATTACTTTAATATTAAATTAATTATCTGAAATTTAAGTGTCGAAAGATAACAATTTATTTTAATTTTTATATCTACCCAATTCACACTCTCTTGGGTAGATCACTGGGCCAACAACAATGTTACTGAAAAATAATTTACAAATCAATTTTTTAGATTTTGAGACGTGTCCTATGATAATTTGGCAATTCAATGACGTAACGTGTCAATTAGAAGATTAATTACATTATAAATTCGGATAGTTACGTAAATCAAACCTTATTAGAAACATTAGGGTCTAAATTGTAATAAAACAAATTACAAGGTTATTTTATGTAGATAAAATAAGAAGATATTAATGTGGAATTTATTAAAGGCAATTGGTGGTTAATGTAATTAATTTACTGCTAACTTTTGAGATGTTCAAGCTTGTTAGAGAAGTTGCTTAGCTCTAAACCCACAGCAAGAGAACCATTTACTTCCTCCTCTCAACCTCAACCTATGATTTGATTCATTATTCATCTTCTTTTCAAACCAAAATTTCCAAACCTAAGTCGATGGCTCCTATCACACGTGCTAGATCAGGGAAGAAACACAAAGTAGACTCTTTAATCGATGGATCAGCAAATGGGAATGTTTCGCAGGCGACAATGCATATTAGAACGAAGTTTGGTGGGTCATCTAGCCTGGTGGATGGTAGGAATGATAAGTGTGGTAAAGATTGTAAGGTTCAATGGTCTGTCCTATAAGACAAATTTCATCGAAGAAGGCTGAAAAAGAAGGTCGTTGTAAAAAGAGATGGTATACTGCCCAAAAATGAAGCCGACGTGGTCGAGGGTACGACAACTGAGTGTGGTGAGGAGGATGAGTATCAATTATCTGTACTAGGAGACAACTCTCTTCGAAAAATGCCAAAGAAGAGGGTCGTAGTCAAAGGGGAAATAAAGTTTCGCCAAAATGAACCCGACGTAGTGGATGGTGCGACAACTCCATGTAGTAAGAAGGGTGAGGTTCAATCGTCTTCCCTAGGAGATAACTCGTTTCGAATAATACCAAAAAAAGAGGGTCATAGTCAAAGAGGAAGGAAAGTTCCGCCAAAATGAACCCGACGTAGTGGATGGTACGACGACTCTGTATGGTAAGGAGGGTGAGGTTCGATCGTCTTCCCTAGGAGACAACTCCCTTCAAAAAATGCTAAAGAAAAGGGTTGCTAACAAAGGGAATGGACAGTTCTACCAAAATAAACCCGACGTGGTGGATGGTGCGACGACTCCGTTTGGTAATGAGGGTGAGGTTCAATCGTATACTTTAGGAGACAACTCGTGTAGAAGAAGGTTGAACAAGATGGTCGCAACCAAGGGGCATGGTAAGTTCTTCGAAAATGAAGCTGCTAGGCAACGGTGTTGGTACATTTGCTTCATGAACCTTGAAAAATGAAATGGACCTAAAATTTGAAAAGGGTCCCTTTAAAAGTCTATTGCTTAAGTATTTGGAAGGCTAAGGCATTAGGACTTTAATTAAATTCTCATTTGTCATTTATGAAATGTCTGTTTATGTATTTTATAACAATATGAAAATGATTGAACATGTAAATCCAAAAGATATTTGCATAACATCTTTTATTCTAGGGAAGGTAATTCGTTTGAATTGTGCCATTTTGAGTGAAATCTTGGAGATCCCCAATGAAACCCAGGAAGTACTATTTTGAATCTGAATTAGATTTGCATGATGCACTACACCACGACACCAAAGACATGTATAGGGCATTAACAACAAGTTTATTTGAAGGTGGTTGTCTAATTTCTACCAAGCTTCGACCGCATATACACCTCCTCCACCAATACGTAAAAGATAATTCAATACCTCGAGGGGGACACCACAATATTGTGAAGTACACCGACCGTATGGTATTATATGATTTTATATGTCGTACTAGGTTCTCAATCTCTTACTTGATCATGAAACAAATAGCTAAAGCTTTTAGCTATAAAGGGAAGGTATTCATCCGGCCATTCCCAAGATTATTGACAAAAATATTCAAATATTTTGGTTTATCTCTAGAGGGAGAGAAGTATTGGTCCCCTAAGGGTGGCATTGATGAAGGGACGTTGTGGAAGATGAAAATTGAAAACAAATACGTGGAGAGAATTGATGATAGGAAATGACCTAATCCGGAAGAGATGGATGAGGTACGTTCCATACCCCGTCCCCCACGACTTGAAACTAAAACCCGTTGCAAACGACGTGGTATTGGTGACTTAGCATATCGGGTGAGAAGATTGGAAATGATGATCGAGGATGGGTTTGCACAAATGGTAGAAAGACTTTCAGACAATAATTCTCACATCGATCGAAAAATAGTTGACATTAAAAATCTTATCGCTTCGGGGCTAGATGTTGAAAGTTGTACGTCTGATAGTGCGGCGGAGGATTAATGGTAATGACTCACAATTTTATAATTGTTTAATGTTGTGTTATGTTTTCTCATTAAGTGTTATTTAATGATTTTTTTTATTTTTTTTTGGATTTATTTATGTTCGTCTTTTCCAACATACATGTAGCTATTGCACATTCTAATTTCGTAGAAGAGTTAGTGCTTCTTTTGAAGGTGAAGTATGTGTGTCATGGATGCATAAATTCCCCCTAAGTTGGTGATAGGTGTAATTTACCTATCCATTTCCAAATCGAACTTGTTAGTTTTAGAGTATGTTTATTACGTTTTAATATATTTTTATGTATTTTTGTATAAATTAGGTGTTTGTGGTGAAAATGCATGAAAATGGATCATAAATGATCAAATCGGATCAAGAACGGTGAAAGGACGATAGAGAAAGGGCAAAGAAACTGAGTTTCAGGAACTGCAACCTACCGCCGCGGCGGTCAAAATACAGAGAAGGCCCTAAAGTTGCTGAGAACCCCCTGCTGCAACGGTGACATCTACCGTCGCGGTGGTGAAACCACAGAAAGATCTCTCCGTCCCACCGCTGCCTCCACCACTACGGTAAAGACTCTGCCGACATACCCACCACTGCGGCGGTCACTCTACACCAGATTTAGGATATTTTTTAGATATTTTTGTTCCCTATTTCTTCTCCCTCTCCTTTCTCTCGACCATTAGAGACCCCTTAGGGTTGATAATATTTTGAGAGTGTTTTGGAGAGTGCTTAACCAATTTCGAAGGAGAAGAACACATTGCCAAGAAGGAGAAACGATTGTTGAACGGTTTTAACAAATCTTCGGACTACGACTAAGTTGTTTTTGTTTCTCTCTTTATTTTCTTAAATTCAGTAGTTAGTTAAGCATGTTTAGCTCGTTTTTCCTTGTATAAACAGTAATAGTCATGAACTAAACGGATTTTGTCTAAGGATTAATATAATCTATGAAATCATTGTTTGTTCGAGTTCGTATTTCGTTAATGGTTGTTCTTCGCTATTTCGATTGTATTTATAGGTTTGTCATGATTATATACTTATTTAGATATAGTGAGAAATTGGGGTTCGACACTCGGAAGAGGTAACCCTGAATTCGGACTAGGATAAACACAACGCGACGATCTAATAACCCGGGAGAGAGTTAGAGAGTGTACAATCAATGACATTGGGGTGAGACCCATATGACATAGTGTCATTAAAACATTGAGGGAGACTTTTTCATTGACGCGAATTTGCATATTCACTCATCTTACACTCGGGAGAGGCGGTGAGTGAGTTTACGATACAGAGATTGTCGGATAGGTTGAACACCGTTATTATAAACTAAATGAGACCAAACACATTTTGGTAAACGAAGTTAATCCCTAGATAATCTTTTCCCCTAAACATCTCAATATAGTAATATTATTATAAATAGATTAATTAACTTAGTATTAGTATTTTATTAATTATAAACACATTTTTTTACTGCCTAAATAAAATTAGGTTATGACAATTGCAGTACTCGATAATAATCTCAATCAATCCATGTGGACATGATAACCCTTACTTTCCCAAACTATACTAAAACTTGACCAGTACACTTGCGGTGAAAGTGGCGTGTGTTAATTATGCGCCACCAATTGGTGATTCAGCTATATAGTTGTATCTTTTCTCATGTTGTTTTCCTCACAAATTAAGCTCAGTGAATGATTTTTCAATTGTTAATTTCTTCTATTTCATATACTGTTTTGTTGAATCTGAAGTCCATGTAAGTTCTTCACTGTTTGGCAGTTGTCATAGGGTTAAATAACTACAACCAAATATAATGGAATAGAGTACCAAAAAACACCTAGGCAACGACACAACAACGATTACAGAAAAATCCAACCTTGTATTATATAAGTCAGGTTACAATAAACTCAATTACTACAATGGTTTAAAAATGTTTGTCTATAGATTCACTAACTAGGAACAAACCCAAAATATGACTATATATAGGAAAAAACAACAGTTGATAGCCCCAAAAGCTTAGGCAGAGAACCGACACTAGTCCGACACATGTTCACGCCAAGGTCTTTCTCATTACTCAACACTTGTTGGTGTTGTGTCACGATCCCACTGTCTACCGATGTGCACCAAGTTGGTGCCTTTCTTGTCAACGACCCCCTTTGTACTGCATGCGCCATGTCCGATAGTAGGGTGTACCAATCCGGTGTTGTTTGGTCCTCTAGTGTTGTTAGGGGCTAACAGCAGTCCAATTCATACCCCAGCCTATAAAATAAAAGTTATCGGCTTGAAAGTATGTTGGTTTTTGTTACCAATTCATAGGATAGAGTTGAACTGTAATTTCTTACCATTAATCTTTTTCTGTTTTTATTTAATTGATTTTTTTTCCTATCACTAATTTTCTTAATTTGATGTATAATTATATATTTATGGATAAATGGATGTTATTGCTCTTCTTTCAGTTGCCAATTTGTCCCTTACATATTGTGTTGTGCAATTTGCGTACAATCTCATGGTTTATGTTTATGTTTATGATGCTCAATCTTGTCATATTGCTTATGGGGATGTGAACATTATTTTTACTTACTATTATTTATGTTGACTGTAAATATTCTGAGATTACATGTTGGTTTGGTTCTAGGTGGTGTTGCTCTTTTGTTGTGCTAATTCATTGATGAATCTTTTAATTTAATTTTTGAAATCGTAGGTTTGTTCTTCATGATTATCGGATGCATACCGGGCGTGCTGGAACATCGTCGTTTCTTTTGTTTACCTGATACTAGTTTTTTAGTAGCCTCCCTTGCTGTTGGAACAAGCTTACAAAGTTGTTGAAATCGTATAGTAATTTGTTTATGTCATCAGGTGTTTCGAAATTGGTTGATTAAATTAGCGCATATTTGGTTATTATGAATTTTGATGTCGGTTGATCATATTTTTTTGGGGAACAGACAATTTGAATTATGGAATAACAATTAGTGTCTTTATTTTCCTTTACCTCCTACTAGTATCGGATGTGAGTTTAGGTATTTTAGTTTCAAGCTCTATTGCAAAGCGTCCTACCGACAGAGACATGCGAGTGCTCTCGTGCCACCGGCAGTGAGCATTATAGGTACACTGCAATACCAACCCATATG
This sequence comes from Eucommia ulmoides, assembly GCA_016647705.1. NCBI lineage: Eukaryota > Viridiplantae > Streptophyta > Magnoliopsida > Garryales > Eucommiaceae > Eucommia > Eucommia ulmoides. Next base: position 48,947,059 of record CM028328.1, read on the forward strand.
ACTTAGAGTGCCTTAAGATCCGGTAGAACTAAGCATAGAAAGAAATTTAACTTAGAATTTTTAAACAATATGAGAGTGTTGAGTGCAAAGTGTCTTATCTTTAATTAAAATCTATTGAAAGTAATCGAATGTAGGATCGTCGGCACTGATAAACTCACATGGAAAATCGAAGTCATTATGAACATGATCTGTTGTCCCACCCACCCCATACAGGTCCAGGGGATTCTCTACACCATCATTGGCATATCCCAAACTTAGCACGTCAACTAAATCATCATCCCTTCTTTGATAAGTGATGTTAAGATCTATATCCAACTCTTTCGCTCCTTGATTTTTTGGGTGAAGCTTCAGACATTTTGGCCTTATGTGACCTTCCATCCTATAAGTGTACAATATCAGGCAATGACTTGATATCTGAATAATAAAGAAACGTACGCACACATGAATTGAGAAAAAATTTACTGACAATATCTGCAGCGGCGTGCTTTTGATTTTCGTGTCCAACCCTTTTTAACGCGTGGAGCACCTTTCGTCACTACAATATCTGGATCTTGTACATCGAAGTGGGTGCCTGAACCTTCTACACAAGTGGATGGGTGTTGTTGTTTATCCCACGCCAATTTAGCTTCTTCAGTTAAGAACAAAATCCCTGAATGAGCAACCTAAGTTACTTTGCAACTCTTTGATGCATAGTGATAGGTGTAATTTACCTATCAATTTCCAAACCGAACTTCTAAGTTTTCGAGTATTTTTATTATGTTTTTAATACGTTTTAATACGTTTTTATTTTTTTTGTATAAATCAGGTGTGTGGGGTGAAAAATGATGAAAATAGATCATAAACGATCAAATCAGATCAAAAGCAGTGGAAGAACAATGGAAAAAGAGCAAAGACACTAAGTTTCAGAACTTGTAGCCTATCGTCGCGGCGGTCAACATACAGAGAAAGGCCTAAAGTCTTTGGAAATCCAACACCGCAGAGGTGAAATAATAGAAATATCTTTGCTCTCACCGCTGCATCCATCGCCACAGCGGTGACACTACCAACATGCCCACCACCGCGGCGGTTACTCTATGCAGATTTTAGATATTTATTTTAGATAGTTTGTTTCCTATTTCTTCATTCTCTTCTCTAATCCAGTCATGAGAGACCCCTTAGGGCTTAGAATAGTTTGAGAGTATTTTGGGGAGTGGTCAACCAAATCCGAAGGAGAAGAACACGTTGCGAGGAAGGAGAAACGATTGTTGAACAGTTTTAGTATCAAATCTTTGGACTACAGCTAAGTTTCTTTCGTTTCTTTCTTTCATTTCTTAACTTCAATAGTTTGTTGAGCATGCTTAGCTCATTTTTCATTGTATAAATGATTATGATCATAAGTTAAATGGATTTTGTCTGGGGATTAATAATATTTATGAAAATATCATTTGTTTGAGTTTTGTTTCTTTAATGATTGTTCTTCGTTATTTGATTGTGTTTATTGTTTCTCCTTATAAAATGCTTGTTATGATATACTGAGAATACGGGGTTTGACACTCGGGAGAAGTAACCCCGAATTCAAACTAAGGTAAACACAACGCGGCGATCTAATAACCCGGGAAAGAGTTAGAAAGTGTGCAATCAATGACGTTGGGGCAAGACTCATGTGACCTAGTGTCGTTAAGATATTAAGGGAGAATTCTCCGTTGACGCGAAGTTGCATATTCACTCATCTTACACTCGGGAGAGGTGGTGAGTGAGTTTATGATACAGAGATTGTCAGATAAGTCGAACACCGTTATTGTAAACTAAACGAGATCAAACATATTTAAGTAGATGAAGTTAATCCCTAGATAATTTTTTTCCCTAAACATCGCATATTAGTATTATAGTATAATTAGTTTAATTAACTTAGTATTAGTATTTTATTAATTATAAACACATTTTTTATTGCCTAAATAAAGTTAAGTTATGATAATTACGGTACTCGATAATAATCTCAACCAATCCTTGTGGACACGATAACCCTTACTCTCCCAATTTATACTAAAACTTGACCCATACACTTGCAGTGAAAGTAACGACATTCAAATTCGCCGCCACCACATGGTAACACAATTTCGAGCATAACCCACCTAGAAAACCATATCTTGTCTTTTGCAAAATTTTCTCCAGCATAGTGTTTGTCTTTGGAAGGCAATTCGATTTTTTTCCCATTATCCATCGCTATAAGTAAGCCGTTTTGGAGATTTTATTTAGATGTTTGACCTTTAGGATGGTAATTATGTAGGAGCACGGTATCCCAAATGACTCAACATTGAAGCACGTACATATGTAGTGTTTCTCTGCTTGGTACAATACGACTTGTCACCTCTTCTTTGGCCTCAAATACTTGCCCAGATGTAACTTGTTGAGTCGTCGCATTCTATTCTTTGTAGTATGAAATACTTGCTCTCGTTCTAAATCTATTTGCAAACCATGTTGAATATAGTACGCGTGAAGACTTTAGAGGCATATTTCTCAAGCGGCAGTAAGAAAGTAACGAGAACAGATGTTGTATTCATTATTTTATGATCCATCATTGTCTTGTTATTACGATTCCTAGCCAGTGCGCGATCATAATTGCGAACAAACTCGTTCAATCGTAATCGTTGCTTGAGAAAGAGATTGAAAAAAGAATTCATACTCTCGCAACCTTGTGTGCTCTTCATGCCGGCAAAGAAATTACCCCGTAGATATGTTTTGGTCCATTGATCCTTTGAATCATAGGTGTCATGCACACATTTGTTTGACTGTAGATCATATTTCTCAATCAACGCCAGCCACTCCTACTCAAATTGCTCATGGGTTCCGTTCAGTGCCATGCACCACTTGAAGTCCTGGAGGAAGTCGGTTGGTCGAACGTTTGATATAGCATTACGCTATAAATGCCAACTGCACAGTTGGTAATGTGAGTTTGGTAAGACAACTTTTACTTCCTTCCTCATCGTTTTGTCACCATCAGTCACTATCGCTCTGGGGTGTTTTTATTCATGCTATCAACAGCCTCTCCATAACCCATATGTATGTTTCAACGGTGTCATTCGCCAATAATGCACACATAAAAATTATTGTCTGGTAATGGTGATTTACCCCTGCCAATATGACAAAGGGTTTCGCATATGCATTGGTTTGGTATGTAGTGTCGAAAGCAATAACATCCCCAAAGTATCCCTAATCCGATCGACTAATCGAATCACTCTAGAATAGTCGACTCAACAGGCTTTCGTGGTCAATGGTGTAGCAGTAGTACAATGATGGATCATTGTCCTGTTTTGCACAAAGATAAGGCAATGTCAACTAAGCATCATCATGTATTACAGATCGGTATTGTGCTTGACTCAAGTTGTTGTCTTGGTCCTTCTTGGTGAAACCTACGCTGTCATACGAGTGGACTTGTTGTATAATCAGATCCAGGATATTTTTGTTTCTAAACCCGACATTGTACATGGATTGTATTTGTGCTTTGACGTCTTCGTTGATATGGTGGTGAGAACGTAAGAATTGAACAACTCTTGGATTAGCAAGGTCGTCATTACGTTCTTTCTCGAACGTTGCAACAACAGAATTTCTTGTACTTGTATTGTATTGGATGTGTAGATGTGCACTGCATCCCAAATTTGTTAAAGCCCTTGGTTGACGGTTCGGCTCTCTAATGTCAAATATTTTTTAGCTCTATGACCCTGGCTTGAGCATACCCAATTACAAAATAAAATTTTGTCATCACTATCAACACACCTCACGTCTTGCCATATTCTAAAATCGACTGATTTCGAGTACATATTGTAGAACGTTTCGGCGTCATCTGGTATTGCGAACATCTTCGATGCTATATCTATTTGCGACGGGGTGTACAGTCCATCGTCAAAATCCTCATGTTGTGTTTATGGAAGTACATCATCACGATAATATAGGTCTAGTAGGCTTTTTGATAACGTATTCAATGAGTGGGTGTTGATACCACTAATGTATCTTTCATTTAATGAAAATTGAGAATATTCATTTCTATCGTACTAGCATTCACCGATTTCTATTATCTTTCCCTTCCCTTTGTCGGCTATTTCTTTGTTGGCCATTAGATTATTACATGCCACATGTTTCAAGGACAATTTATAGGTTACTTTACGAGGTATTTTTCCATGTCGCAAGTTTGTTCCATAAACGTTCCTCCTTTGTCTAAGAACTTGTAACTTTTTTGGAACCAATTTTCAACTAGGATATTGATCCTAAGATTTTGATGAACAATTAAGTATTAATGTTTTGGTAGAACTAATGTTTAATTGAAGTGTTTCAGTGATTTAAAGTTCCAATAATGAAGACGTTAAATTAAACGGATGCTAAATGAAGATGTCAAGATGATGAAGAAGAATTAAGAGTTTGAAGTAATTAGGGAAAATAACTCCGGTGAATCTTAACTCTTAATATTCCATTTAGGAACACACACATGGCACAAAATGTATTTTATCTTTTATGTGTATTTTGATTAAGTTAATTTATTTGATCCTATGTGAAATAAGAAGAAATAATTTTGAATGACCAAAATGAAATATAAGAATATTAGTGGAGCTAATTAATAGAAGAAAATGGTTAAATAGGCGAAATCGTAAAAGAAAATGAGTTAAAAACGTATTCAAAGAAGAAATCCAGTGACAACAGTCGACTGGTGAGTCGACAGGTGAAAGAAGGTTGAACTCTTTGAATTAAGAGGTCGACTGGTGAAAGAAGGAAGAACTCTCTAAATTGACAAGTCGACCACACGGTCGACTTATGTACTACATTATCGACATCCTGAATCTCCCAGTCGATTGGGCAATCGACTGAACGCGCTGATTTAGGATATTGTTTGATCCGAGATTATATCCAAAAGTAGCCATTTTGTTGTTAAGATTTGAGAGAGATTTCTTGGATATTCTCTATATTTAAGATATGGTTTATATAGCAATTAAATATTATTAATATGGTTCATTAAATATTAATGTTTCTCAATATGGTACTTGAAATAGATTCTATACTTATTTATTAAGATTGAGAAATACTTTGGGAGTTTAATTGAGAGATTTGAAAGATGTTGTAAGTGGAATTGAACCAAAATGAAGTCATTATGTTATAAAAAGTCTATAAGTGTTATTAATTATCATAACACATGTAAATTAGCCGTTAGAAGGCCAATTTCCTACTCTTTTAAATAGACCTGCGAATTTCATATATCATCAAGTAGTAAACAAAAGAGAAATCATATCATATCATTTGTGAGCTTTTATAAGTGTTATTCTTCTGAAATATTGTGAGCTTTTCTAAGAGAAGATCTTGAAGATAAACTGTTGTTAATATTTGTTGTTACCGGATCTGAAGTTACATTACTTTATCTAATTATTCTGTGGATTCTGGGTGAGATCTTTCTAATTAATTTTTACTGTGCATTACTTGTTTATTATTGGAAATTGATTTTAGAAATTGTTTCTAATTTTTGAAGAAAATATTTTTATAAATAATTTCTTGAATCTGATTACGTGCTCAAATTTGCAACCCATATCTTGTTAAAATCAGATTTTTGTATCTCACGTATTTCTATCACTAATTGAGATATTAATTGAGTTATTATTTATCTGAGCTAGTAGAAACTCCGAGTGAGATTTACTTCTTATCAATTTTTGTAATGGTGAGTTGTGACGGGTTAAATACCATTGGGGGTATTTAATCAAGGGTAGTCGGGTTTCAGTCTCTTCCTGTAAAGAGATTGAGGTAGTGATTCTTCCTGAATAAGAATTGTGTTTTGAGTGATTTGTAAAGGTTCAATTCTTATCTGTGAAAATGATCGTTGGAGTGTTTGTGAGAGGTTTTGATTCTTGAGCCCTAGTGTTAAAAATGATTAAGTTATTCTTTAGCCTGTAAAAAGTAAATGTTCTTCTTCAGCTTAAAAAAAGGATATTGTAAAGGTTGATTCTGAGCTTGTAAAACAATCGGTGTACGGGTTTAGTTTCTACCTTTAAAGGGATCTTGGTTTTAGTGGATGCAACCTCCGTGGAGCTCGGGATACTGGATTAGCCAAGAATAGCTTGGTGAACCAGTATAAATCTTTTGTGTGTTGCTATATTTACTTTGTTATTTTTGCTGTTTGAGTATGCACTTAATTGATTATATTATTCCGCTGTGATATAAAGATAATAATTAATTTAGGATTAAAAATAATTATTTGATTTATTAACTTTTATTCTGATAATTTTTAATTACTTAATTCACCCCCCCTCTTGGGTATTCTACTGGGCCAACATAGGAGATAGAAATGAAAAACTATGTAGTTTTGCAAAGTTACAAGCTACTTCGATTAGGAACCTGTAACTTTTACAGAGGCAACTTGTAAGAAACTCATAACTAAAAAAGAGAAATGGTGAGCAAAGTGATTTTGGAAAGTTATAAGTCTGTTGAGTAAAAGTTACAAGTTTATCTTGGAACTTAAAACTTTTATGGAAACAACTTATAACTATGAGAGAGAAATTATGAGAAATGTGATTTTGCAAAGTTACAAATTTGTTCCATAAAAAGTTACAACTTTGTATAGAAACTTGTAACTTTTATGGATGAAACTAATAACTAGGAGAGAGAAATGGTGAGTAAGGTGATTTAGCAAAGTTACAAGTATGTTCCATAAAAGTTACAAGTTTGTCTAGAAACTCATAAAATATATGGAAGCAACTCATAACTAGGAGCAAAAATGGTGAGCAATGTGATTTTACAAAGTTATAAGTTCATTCCATGAAAGTTACAAGTTTGTCCAGGAACTTATAACTTTTATGGAAGCAACTCGTAACTAGGAGAGAGAAATGGTGAGTAAGGTATTTTTTGCAAAGTTATAAGTTCGTTCTATAAAAGTTAAAAGTTTGTACAAGAACTCGTAATGTTTTTGAAAGTAACTCTTAACTAAGAGTGAAATGGTGAGTAAGGTGATTTTGCAAAGTTATAAGTCCGTTCCATGAAAGTTACAAGTTTGTCTTAGAACTTGTAGCTTTTATGAAATAACTCGTAATTAGGAGGGAGAAATGGTGAGTAAGGTGATTTTGCAAAGTTACAAATCCATTCCATGAAAGTTACAATTTTGTCTAGAAACGTTTAACTTTTATGAAAGAAACTCGTAATTAGGAGAGAGAGAAATAGTGAATAAGGTAGTTTTGCAAAGTTACAAGTCTGTTCCATAAAAGTTACAAATTTGTCTAGAAACTTGTAATTTTTATGGAAGAGATTCATAACTGAGAGAGAGAAATATTGAGTTAGGTGGTTTTACAAAGTTATAAGCTTCTTCTATAAAAGTTATAAGTTTTTTTTGGAACTTGTAACTTTATGAAATAGACTTGAAACTTTCCAAAACTATCTTACTTACCATTTCTCTCTCTTAATTACGAGTTGCTTCAATAAAAGTTAAAAGTTCCTAGACAAACTTGCAATTTTTATGAAACGGATTTGTAACTTTTCAAAATCACATTATTTACCAATTCTCTCTCCTAGTTACGAGTATCATTCATAAAAGTTACAAGTTCTTAGACAAACTCGTAATTTTTATGAAACGGATTTGTAACTTTGTAAAACCACCTTACTCACCATTTCGCTCTCCTAACTACGAGTTGCTTCCATAAAAGTTACAAGTTCCTAGACAAGCTTGTAACATTTATGGAACGGACTTGTAACTTTACAAAAGAACCTTACTCACTATTTCTTTTTCCTAATTATGAGTTTCATCCATAAAAATTACAAGTTCCTACACAAACTTATAATTTTTATGGACTGGACTTGTAACTTTGCAAAACTATCTGACTCACTATTTCTCTCTCCTAGTTATGAGTTTCATCTAGAAAAATTACAAGTTTCTAGACAAACCTATAACTTTTACACAACCAACTTGCAACTTTACAAAATCACTTTGTTCACCATTTTTCTATCCTAATTACGAGTTGCTTCCATGAAAGTTACAAGTTCCTAAATAAACTCGTAATTTTTAAGAAACGGACTTGTAACTTTGCATATCCACCTTGCTCACTATTTCTATCTCCTAATTAAGAGTTGTTTCCATAATGACTACAAGTTCTTAGATAAACTTATAATTTTCATGGAACAGACTTGTAACTTTACAAAATCACCTTACTCACCATTTATCTCTCCTAGTTACAAGTTTTATCCAAAAAAGTTACAAGTTCTTAGACAAACCTGTAATTTTTATGAAACGGACTTATAACTTTGCAAAACCACCTTACTCACCATTTCTCTCTCCTAGTTACGAGTTGTTTCCATAAAAATTAAAAGTTCTTAGACAAACTTGAAACTTTTATGGAATAGACTTATAATTTAGCAAAACCACCTTACTCAATATTTCTCTCTCCTAGATACGAGTTAGTTCTATAAAAATTTCAAGTTCCTAGACAAACCTGTAACTTTTACGCAATGGACTTATAATTTTGCAAAACCGCCTTACTCACTATTTTTCTCTCTTAGTTACAAGTTTCATCCATAAAAGTTACAAGCTCCTACACAAACTTGTAACTTTTATGGAACAGATTTGTAACTTGGAAAAATGCCCTAGTGTAACATTTCTCACTTCTAATTATAAGTTACTTCCACAAAATTTACAAGTTTATAGATAAACGTGTAACCTTTATGAAATAGACTTGTAACTTGGCAAAATACATGGGTGTACCATTTTCCTCTCCTAGTTACAAGTTTCTTTCATAAAAGTTACAGATTAATAGACAAACGTGTAAATTTTAAGGAACGAACTTGTAGGCAGTTGTCAAAATCATGGATAATTGTATACCATCAATACATAAATAATGTCATTGGACCTGAAATAATGAGTATTACTACTAATAGGTTTTCCAAGATTTTATAATAAAAAGATTAAGATATGAACAAAATTACATTTAAGTGGTTTGAAAAGTTGTTTGGATTTTTACACTTGGAGTTTTGAAATTCATTACCTTAACCCTAGAACCCTAAAATTTAAAAACTAATTTCAAGAAAATGTCTTTATTTTTTTTAACCAAGACATCGAAAATCGTACTAATTATTGTTACCATATCTACTACTATACGTGGGACAAGATTGACATTACTTGGTAACATATACCTGGAAAATTAAACATTACTGCTTGAAGAAGAAGATGATGGTATTAACTGTTATGGTACTTCAATTATCTTCTCCAGAACTACCAGGTGCAGGATTTGAAAATTTAAATGAATTGTGGAGAACAAATGAAGTACATTTATCATAACTAGTAGTCCATTTATAACAAGTATATCATTTGAAATAGAGGGTAGGTTCTTTCCATTAATGCTGGATTTTGGGAATGAAATATCACTTGCAATGTGAATTCTTAGTGAATCTGTGATACAATGAGAATAAATCTGGAAAAAAACACTAAGTATAGATCATTATGATGAAGTAATAATCCATTTATAGCAAGTGCATATGTTGGTCAAACGAGGTAGGTTGTTTCCATTAATACTTGGGTCCCAAATTCTAACTAAACTCACAACTACTAAAATATACTGTAAGTATAGTCAGTTCATGACAAGTAATTTTTCAACCATTAAACTAAATTAAAAGGAAAAAATTGTCCTACCGGCATAGAGTACTTTCAATCCCCGGTGGGAACATAATTAAAACTTAAAGTTCATATTCTCAGATAGCACAAAGACAAACTCTGCTTTTGTTATGCACCGAATCAGCAAAGTCTATCCCATGGTTTATCTACCCTTTTGTATTGTCCTACCGGCAGAGAGTACTTAATGCTCACCAGCTTGGAAATGGTTTGGTGAGCATTAAATACTTGCAACAAGTGTAAGTGATGGGAGCATTTAATAGGATAGGTGCATGACGTCAAGGAACAATACAACGGCTGTACCGATACAGCTGTCAAAGTTACAAGTTCATATCGAAGAAATTACAAGTTCGTCTGAAAAGTTACAAATTACACGTTACAAGTTCATCTAAAAACTTATAACTTCTTCACCATGCATTTGTAACTTTAGAGGCTGTATCGGTGCAACTGTTGTACCGTAGTTTTTCCCTAAATTTAATATATTTTTTTGTTTCCAAATTTATTTCCAAAAATTTATAAGGGAAAGCATGTATTTGAGTCTCGATATGTTTTCACATCTTACATATTTATAAGTTGATTGAACCACAAGAGAAATATTAGAAGTTATAGACTTGTAAACAATTTTCTTTTGCTATTTACAGATTTGGTTGTGGAAGTTTATGAAAGTGATTGTTCAAACCTATCTCGGATTACTGTAATGTTATGTAACACATTCGAACTTTCAGGGAGAATATATTTTTATGATAAAAATATTAGACTATGATCAAGAAAGTGTCACAACAATGGTTACAAAAATACAAAAATATTTTTTCATTTGGAATAGAAAATTAAAAATTATAAAATTTTTATAACTATGAACATTAATTCCTTCATCTAAAATCACAATTGATTTGTAGTATAAACTTAATACTTCAACGTAAAAAAATCAATACATTATCGTAAGAATTTCTTCCTTGCACCAACCATTTCAAAAAAAACCCAAAAAATAGAAAAAAAAAGAAAAGAAACAGGTCATACATGGTTACTATTTTCATGGTCGTCACCGTCATGGTGACCATTGGCAGCGGGTTGCTCAACATATGTCTCTGTTGGCCCAGTGATCTACCCAGAAAGGAGGTGAATTGGGTAGTTGTAAAAATTTAAGCAAATTCTTTTCTTTAAACACTTAAAAATTCAAAAAATGATTTAATCCTAAATTAATTATTTTCTTTATAATGCAGCGGATAAGTGTTATAAATATTAGGTGCACACCCAAGCAACAAAAATATAAATAATGTAAATCAATACAGTACACAATGATATATCTTGATTCACTAAGTTACTCTTGGCTAATCCAGTCTTCCGAGCCCCACGGAGATTCGCACCTACTAAGACACTAAGATTCTTTTAAACGGGTAGAAATCAAACATTTACACAATAATTCTTTTCACAGGCTCAGAATCAACTTTTACAATTTTCTTTTCATAGGCTAAGGAAAAACCTTATCTTTTTACTAGGTTCAAGACTAACCTAATCTTTTCACAGGTTAAGAATCAAACTTAATTCTTTTATACCTTAGTCTAAGAATCAAACCTCATAAAAAAACACTTTAAGTATCATTTTCCCAAGTAAGTATGAAACATTTACAAATCACACACAAACTAATTTTAATCAAGAAGAATCACACCTAACTCTTTTCAAGGGAAAAGAGTAACCTAACATTTTTGTACCTTAGGTAAAGATTAAAACTTAATCTCTTTACTAGAAAAGATTAAAACCCAACTACCCCTGACTAGATTCTCTCAACAGTATCTAATCCGCATACAAACTCACCAATTACAAACAATAGATAAGTTTATTCTCACTCGGTACTTCTACCACCTCAAATTAATTTAACTTGATTAATATCCCGAATATACTAGTGATAGAATTTAACATGGGGAAATAAAAATATGATTATAATAAATATAAGTAGCACACAAATAAGCACGTAATCAGATTGTCACAAAAATCGTTTTAAAAGAATTTGTATACTCTTTAAAGTTCCAAAAACGATTTTATCAAGATCTTATCAACCAAGAAAATATAGAAAAATAAATACACAATAAAGATTAATAGCTTGGAATGATATTATTTGGAACACTTAAACTGAAACGTTCAACAAATTTATTAGTTCTACCAAAAATATCAACACTTAATTGTTCATCAAAATCTCGGGATCAACAGTCTCATTGCTTCGTTTTCAGCTTGAAGTCAGTCTCTCTCCACTTCCAAATTTGCAGCAAGCATGGACATTTCCAGTACTCACTACACCGCTTCTTGCACATCTTCCTAAGCCCACCGCAGACTAGTTTCGACTGATCCCAGTCTTTATCTCAAGTGTATCACTTCTTTAAGTTGTCTGTATTCTCGTAAGAACCGATGGGCTGCTCGCTCAAAACGGTCAGCCATTTATTTATAGAAATATAGGTTTTGACCCCATCGACAGATGTTTAACTACCAGTTACTGTTTTTTCTTGGACAACTCTCTCATTTACTAACGTAAAAAATAAACCATTGTTGCCCGCTCTAGTACTGAAGTTGAATATTATGCAACCGCTAATAATGACATTTTTCATGAGCGTACAAAATACATCGAAACTGATTATCACTTTATCCGTCACCACATTCTTCAGAAAACTGTTCAACTCTACTCCGTCAATTCAGCCAATCAAAAAGCAGATATCTTTACCAAGACTCATTCACTCGAACACTTTCACACTCTGATTTCCAAATTAAAGTTCACTTCTGATTTATCGTCTTGAGTTTGAGGAAGATGTTAATATATATGTATATGGGTCTTATCCCATTAGGAAAACCAAATTGTAATCCTAATCCTAGCCACTCTCTATATAGACTCTTTATATATCTGCGTAAATTGTACAATTTTACAATTTTACAGATATCAATACAATTGTTTCATGTTTTCTCTTAATATCCCACCTCTTAATTATTCTAACAACTTTAATTAAATATATTTTAATCAAATATTAAATAATAGATTAAAAAAATAAATCCCTAAATTATTCTCACAAATAAAAAAAGATTCTCATAATCTTTGTTTTGCAAAAATAGGGTTCACAATTTAAAAATAGGTCCGAATTGGGCTAATTACCAAGAAGTCTTTTTATGAAGACAAAACTACTAAATACACATTTTTTAAAAACATGTTACAAAATAGTTCTTTTGTCTTTTTGTGACGATTTTACCTCTCGTGTTATATTCAACACAATCTAAAATCGTGTTATATTCAACACGAAAAATCGTGTTATATTTTAATTTTTTCATCATTCAATACAATCTCAAATCGTGTTATATTCAACACGATCTCGTATTAAATATAACACTAGGTCGTGTTACATTCCAATTTTTTCATTTAAATTGATAATTCATCTATCCTATATTCATATTGATATTCAACATAATCTCATGTTGAATATAACACGACATCGCGTTATATTTCACTTTCACCGCCGTATTCAACATGAAATTGTGTTACGTTCTAATTTTTTTATTCAATTTGATAATTCATCTATCCTACATTAATATGCTTAATTTTTACCAATACAAACTCAATCAATTCAACCAAAATCCAACATATGTACCACTCCACCAAAGGCATAGACCGAGACTCTTTTTTGTTTCTCTCTCTCTCACATTTGTTTAGGGTCATCGTGTTATATTCCGCTTTTGTTCACAAGTTCCTCACACACGCATATTGTCACATGATGTTACTTTATAACTGTATAGTAAATATTACAAGAAATTATATATGTACAATAAATATTCAACATCGATTCTTGGATTCACATCTGTTTTAGATTCACATCTTGTTACTTTATAACTGTACAATAAATATTAAAGAAATTATAACAGTATAGTAAATATTCAGCTCTTCCATGTTGAATTTCAATATTGTTCTTATTTCCTTGTTGATGTTATATTTATTGAGATTTTTTATGTGTAGCAAAAATCAACAATCGAAGTCTTATTTTGGATTAACTTGCTCTTATTTTTCATTATTGATGTTGGGGGGTTGATCAAGTCGTTACCATGATGCAAGAATTGATGGTTAGTTAATATGTAGCGAAAATCGATGTTGAATCCATAGTTTGAATTTTCATGTTATTCATTTTCATTGTTTTATGTTTTTGGTTGTTGAAATAGTTACTGTCTAGTAAAAAACCATACCTAACGTCTTGTTTTTAATTATCCTCTACTTCTTCTACATTGTTAATGTTTAGAAGTGGACTTTTGTACGGCACCGTAATTGTTACTCAATTAATGGCGGGTGGATTCGACAACGATCTAGTCTCGCACAAGTGAGCAAGAGATAAATAATATTGATGCAATCTATGTAGCTTCAGTGATTTAATAGGAAAAAATTGAAGGAAGTTTCATCTTTCTCACATTGATGTTATGTCGTCCACACTGCTTTGGCCTTTCTTTAAGGCATTCGTTAACAGAAATTTCATGATCATTGTAGGGTAATTGTTATATATATAATGAGCTGTCATATTAGAAAAGTGTAATTTTTTTTTTTTTTTGTAGACCTGGTTGTGGAGTAATTGTTACGTATATCATGAAGCAGTTCGTCTTTGGGCAATGAGCAAACGTCAAGCGTGTAGGCAATGCTAGGGTAGCAACTGTGGAAATGACAGATCTTATCAAGGACATAATAAATGACAAACATGGTAGTTGGGCTTTTAATAAATTTTATGCGCATAGTAGTTGAGTGCGATGAGTCCGTCAACAAAATATTTTATTTATTTTTTCCAGTTCTTAAGAACAAAAAATGTACGATAGATTATTTGTTCCAACTTTGTTATATTACTTTGATTTAATGGTTTACTTATTTCTAAATTTATTTGTTGTGTGTAATTTAATGATAGATGTGGTTCATAAATAATCCCCCATGTGTGCGTATTGCTTGTTAACAGTTTTCACAGTTAATTTTGCAATTTCACTTTCTTTGTTAGGTTTTAGATTATCACTCCTAGCAGCTCATAAGCTAAAAAAAGGTCATTTTTCGGTTCATTTGAACTATTACTTGATCCAACTAATCCCTTTTAATCAAGATTAACACCCTAACCTCACAAAGATGAGCAACAACATATGATTCTGCATGTAGCTAGATTCTGGATCTCAAGCCATCAGCTATGTAATCACTGAATCTGTTAGTCATTTCAACAACAAAAAAATCAACAATGAAAAGAGGAGATAGGAAAATTCATAAAATCCAAGACCCAATTTGTGATTTTTGCTACAAATTAAAAATTGTACCAACCCAAACATCACCAATTGAATGGAACCAAAGAAAAATACAAGAACACGATATCAATATATGATTTTTGCTACACATTAATAATCCTATCAAATTCAAAAATCACCAATGAGATGGAACCAGATTGAAATTCAAAAACACAACTTCAATTGTGTAATTTTTACTGCACATTAACCATCTCAACAACAAAAATAATCAACAATGAAAAGAGGGGAGAGAGAAATTCATAAAAATCCAAGACCCAATTTGTGAATTTTGCTACACATTAACTATACTGTAATATTCAACTTTCAATGTTTGATTTTCAATTCTTGTTACTTTTCACTGTTGATGTGGGGGGTATTGCTCAAATCGTTACTGTGATACAAAAATCGATATTTAGTTAATGCGTAGTAAAAATTGATGTTTGATTTAAAAAGATTATTACTGGTGATGTGATTGTTGATTAAATCATTACTCTTCAAGTCAAGTTTTGAATTGTTATTTTCTCCATTATATTTATCAAAGTTTAAATTATTTGAATTTTTTACTGTACATAAAATATCCACTATTCAAGGCAAGTTTGAGATTGCTACTTTTATCCATTAGATTGTAATGTTTGAGTTATTTGAATTTGTTACTATACAACAAAAATTTGGAGAAAAACTGTTCCCGACATCAAGCGTGCAGGCAATAGCAGAATATCAACTGTGGACACTAATATTCTATAAATATTAACATCACATTTTCAAACCAAAATTCAAAATCAAATTTTCTGCAAAATTAATCATTCATTATCATTGTTGTTGTACAGTAATTAATCACAAAAGAATTATATATTTTACAGAAAAATTAAATACAAATATTAATAGTTATTGCACATTAACTTTTTATAGTTGTTGTTCAATTATTGCTGCACAGTTTGTATTAAATATTGAACGCGATGATAGTTGCTATACAGTAATATTTGTTATATAGGTAGTAAATGTACATTTTCGCTATTAATGAAATAAAATTCAAATCCAATTTTTTTGCAAAATCAATGTCATCAATACAATTTATAGACATGATATTTTAACCGTTTTCCTCACAAAAATATAATTTTATATCGCAATTTACTTTATTTATTTTATTTTATTCTAAAAAAAAGAAAAAAGAAAAAGAAAAAGAAAAAAAAAAGAATAAAGAAATTATATGTGTGTGTGTGTAGAGAGAAAAAATTGGAGAGAGGGGGAAACAATGAGAGAGTGAGAGAAACGAGAGAGAGAGAGAGAGAGATAAGGCGGAGGTGGAGCCCACTAAAGGGAGAGGGGAGAGAGAATGTTTGAGGAAGAGAATAAAGTGGAGAGAGAGGGAAGAAAGAGAGAGTGTGTAAGGTGGGACCCACCGCAAGAAGAGAAAAAAGATAACCAAATTTCCATATTTGTACAAGGGAATTAAGCGCGTGGATATCAAACATGTGGTTTTCTCAAAATTAAAATAGGGACAATAGGTAGGAGGTCCTATATTTAAGCTCTAATTGGTCAAAAGTCCTACATGTGGTAAAAACTTTTGATTTAGTCCCATCTCTTTTAAAAACGCAGAAGTCTTATTCATGTGATAATCACGCATTAGTTACATGTAATTATTTTCTGTGTAATATCACTATATTAGTTACAGGTAACTAATTATTTTTTTATTTTTTTTCCAGTTACATATTCCAATAATATATAACTTTTAATTACATGTCTCTGGTATGTAATTAAAAAATTTGATATTTTTCAGTTACATGTTTTAATAATATATAATTTTTTAGTTACATGTCTCTGATTTGTAATTAAAAAGTTTGATATTTTTTCAGTAACGTCACAAAATATTATATATATATATATATATATATTGTAATATGTAACTAATATTATATAAAAAAATGTAACTAAAAATGCTCAAATATTTGTGAAAAGTAACAATTATGAAATTATAACTAACATTAGTTACATGTAGCAGAATTCACTATAAAAATCGAATGTACTCACTAAAAGACTCCCTACAATCCTTGCAATATCCCTACAATTCCTGCAATGCGGGACTAAAACACAAGTGGAATATAACTTAAAGGATTAAATCAAAATCTAATAACACAAAAGGACTTTTCACCAAATAGACTTAAAAAAAGGGAATTTTTCACCAATTTTCCCATTAAAATAATATTAAGGGTTTTTCTTATTTTGGGCTTTGGGATATGTTGCCCATCTAAATTATCTTTTGAAAATGGGTGTATCTATAAAGAATCCTTTATTTTTTTATTTAATTATTTTATTATACTTATAAGGACACCATTAATTGTCGTTTAATTATGTAATTAAATTATAATAAGATACAATATTGTGCCATAATATAGTTTTTAATTTTTAGGGCACTATTTTATGTCCTTATATATTATATATAGATATTATTTTTTCAATTATTAATTTAGTTTTGTTGGGCACTACTTTTTGCCCTTTAACTATTTAATTATATATTAATTTTTAATAGAATAATAAAAATATAAATATTAAAAATATCAATTTTAGTTTTATGTGACACTTTCAATTTTATGCCTCAAAAAGTAACTTTATAGGGTACATTACATGTAGTGTCCCAACAAAAGTGCTCTTATAAGCATTTTTGTTGTAGTGCTATCGGACTTTTTTTTGGGTTATACGGTAAATTATGTTGTGGCTAATTTTATGTGTATTTTAACTAATTATTTCTTTGGACGATCTTAGGAGTGCACTCCCTCACGTCTGTTTGATAAATAAGGATTATACTACTAAAATATTCTCTAGAAAGATCGAATTATGATTGACAAAAAAAAATCTCTCTTTTTATCAACTAGACTAAGGACTTGTTTGATCATTAAATTAAGCACTTAAAACTTATTGTATTAAGTACTTAATTAATTAAATTTGTTTGATAAATGCAATTAAAATCACTTAATTAATTAAACTAACTTAAAAATTAAATCAAAATTTAAGTAAAAAAATTAAGTGAAAACCCCTCAACTTAATTTATTCTGCTTAATTCATTTTACTTTTATAGAAGGTAAATAATTATAAATAATGCTCCATACTTGTTTTGAATTTAATTTTCTCTTTTTTTTTTTAACTGTTATTTATTTTTTGTAAAATCTGACTTTCTCTGTTTTTTTTAGTTTTATTTTTTTAATATTTTTATATTTTATATTTCACTTAATTATTTATTGTTTAATTTTATGTACGTACTGTTCTAAGAAGAGCGATGACATTTGCGGTGATTCTTCCTATGAGATACTATTTTTTCTTCATCTTCTTCCGATTGATCTGTGTTATGTGTAATTTCATAGCAATTTTTTCGAATTCTTGTTGACATTGCTGAAACCTGTTTATACTTAATTGCTTATATGTTCTACGTGTTTCATCGATTTAGTTGATTGAGAAGTAAATTTTAGGTTCAGATTTTTTTATTTTTTATTTTTAATTTTGATTCACGGGTAGTTATGTAAATTAAATAATTTTCAACATTCAAATTGTATAATTATTAAACAAACCAAAAAAATTTAGCACTTAAATTGTCAGCATTTAAAATTTAATGTTGTCAAACAAATTTTTTAAATTTTCAGCATTTAAAGTTTAAACACATAAAAATTAAGTAATTATCAAACATGCCCTAACTCTCGACATCATTGATTCAATATAATATACTTTGACTTCTCCTTTAATCTCTGTAAATTCAAAATTATATTCACACCTACAAGAGTAATATTTAATCTTCTTGGTACATAAAAGACAGAGACATCACTTTTTTTTTTGAAATTGTGTCCATAAAAATATATATTAAAAAAAAAAAAAAAAAAAACCACACGTTTGATTCCCAACACAAAATTGAAGCCCTTAATTAATGGAAGGAGGAACCTAAGCCAACTCACATAAATGGCAAAACATAACTTCTAAAACGACGGTCCAATCAAATGTAACAAGCCACGTTTTCCTTGTAAACATATTGTTGGTGCATATAGAAATGGCCACCACCAACCAAACTACCAAACAGACGAACATGTAATAATATATAATATTTCTTTTTTGGTTAATTGCATTTTACTCCTTCAATTAAGGTTTTCTATCACTTTCACCCCTATCACTTGATGTTGTACTAAATGAACACTCAAATTTAAGTAAAGAAAAAAGGAAAATAATTAGGCCCCGTTTGGTTACTGTTTTTGTTCTTTGATTTCTGTTCCTGCACTCAAAAATTTAAGATTAATGTATAGAAATGCGTTTTGATAAACATATTTCTGCTATTAACATTTGAGAGTATTTTGAGAGTATTTCCTGAATTTCTTAAGAATCTTAAAAAAATAATTATTGTTGTGATCCACTCCCACAAAACTATTCCCATTACCACCATGCCGGTTAATAAATATGTATATTTATTGCCATATATTAAAAAAAAAAAAATCAGTTTTTGCAACCAAACATGTTTTTTTGCTTCTATTCTCATAAATTAAATGAATCAATTTTGGTAAAATGGTTGTTACCAAACATGTTTCTATCCCCGACATATTTCAGAAAGGAAATAAAATTCCATCTCATTTTATTGGAAGTACAAATAGAAAAGCAACAAAAACACTAACCGAACGCCACCTTAGTTACCCTTGATTTACATTTTAAAGGACTTAGGATATGTTTGGCTGAAAAGATGGAAAAATGAAAGAATAAAAAAATGAGAGGAGAATTTTTCTATCCGTTGTAAAAGAAAAAATAAATTTTCAGTGTTGTTTAGTTCGAATGACGTAAAACAAAGAAAATATAAGATTTATATTTCGTTAGGAAAGAAAAATGAGAAAAGTAATTCAATTATATAATTTACTATTTTGCAATCATATATTACCAGAAAAAAAAAAAACAAAAAAAAACAAACTATTACTAAGGGTATACTAGTAAATTTATTGTCTTCTTGAAAAAACTCTATCACTTTTCTTCATTTTCTTTTCAAATTAATGTGGAAAAAAGTTAGTAGGGAAAATAAATCTTTCTCTTATTTTTTATTTTCTTCTCATTTTCTATTCATATTTTTATCTAGCCAAATAAACATGACCTTAAGATTTTCACGAAATAAAGACGAAGTTAAATCGTGTATGATAAAAGTTCCAGCGTTCTTCTAAAGTCGTGCATCAATTATTGTACATAAGAATTAAAATACTTTTTAAATATGTTTAAAAAAAAACTTGTAAATTATCTTTGTATAGAAAAGTAAACCCTAGGATAAAACCATCGAAACAATTGTTGTGAACTCCAAGTCAACAGGGACATTAATTTTTTAAGTCGTGTATGTAGTTGAATTTTTTCTTAAATAAAAAATAATTAGTGCATAGACTTGACTCAAAATTTATAATTTTTTTTTTAAAAAAAAAAAAATCTCACCTAATAGTTATATGGTCTTTATTTTAAAAAATACATGGTCTATTGAATTTACATACAATATGAAGAACATCAATTTAATATTTTTCTTTTGACACCCAAATACATAGGGTCGATCTTGATGTATACAACTGCTGACGTGAATCAACCTCACCAAGTTAAATTCAACAACTACTTGTATATATCTATGAGGTAATCAAAGTGCTCTCCACGCCTATTTGCTTCCCTTTGCCTCCCCCCTCCTTTTTTTTTTTTTTTTTTTGAAAAATGAAATAAATTCAAAATAAAATTAAAAATTGCGTAGATGGTTAATTTTGTCAATTTAATTTTAACAAGAGTTGGTACCTTTTCGACTTAATTGATAATTGGAAAGGCTTATGTGTATAATAAATTAAATTGGAGGGGAATAAGTGACATAAAACTTAATAAATGGGATAAAATATTATGAAGTTTTTGCAATTTGTACTCTTAAAAGTTTTGGAAAAAGCTTACTTTAGCCCTATATTTTACATTTAAAAACATTAAATCTTGAAGTATTTAAATTGTGTCTAGTCAATCCTTTTATTATTTTTTATGACAAAAATTAACTATGTGTCAAACACAGAATTACCCACATAGGTTAATTTGTCATAACAAATAATAGAAGAACTGACTTGCAATACTTTAGGCTTTAATATTGTTCAGATTAAAAGGATAGAAATTAAAATGTGATTTCTTTGAAACTTTATGGGTAAAAAGTGTAAAAAGATAAAATATTAGTTAAACCAACCTTCTTTATTAACTAATCAAACTTCCATAGTGGATTAAGAGAACAAGAAAGTACTCGCCAAACAAGGCGAGCCACGTGACGAAGCTCTCTATTCCAATTGGTCGGACTGAGAACTATTACAACCTTATGCGTTGTCAGTCATCGATTGGTCCATCACTCACGTCATCGTACGATGATGTTGCCTTTTTCACATCACTGTTGCTTACCACTCACTTCCTGTACTTTTGAGTTTTATTATTTAATTTCCATTTTTGAGTACTTTTTAATCTTTTTCAATATTGGATGAAGGAAAAACATTTCTATTTCTGTAATCTGCTTTTTCATCTCAATGATCTTGCTTTCAATTTCTTTTTATGAGTTCTTATTTAATTTCCATTTTGAGGCTTTTTTAATCAATTCGAACAATGAATCTGGAAACGTTTTTCTTTTTTCACCTTACCTTGTTTTTATTTCCATTTCGTGAGTAAAGAATACCCGAAAGAGAAAGGCATAGAGAATAAAGATGGATAATTATTGATGAATCACGAAATTAGTGGGTTCTGTGGTCCGAATATATATATAGAGAGAGAGAGACTTCTGGTCCGTCTTCTACCTGAAAATCAATGATTTTAATTTTTTTTTGCATAATTTCTTATGTGAAATTTTATTTCTTCATCTGTGAAACTAATTTCTTGGGTTTCTGAGCTTAGTGCTGTATATAGGGTTTTCGGTGGTGTTTGGTCACTCCCAGTGCCAATGTCACATTAGGGTTTGAGCAACAAAAGTTTTCTTAGGGTTTCTTTCTTTCTGGGTTCATACTATTGGATTCAAAATATTGGTTTCCGTTTTATTTTTGTGTAAATTGTTCTTGTTTTTGCTTTCTCCTGGAAAGATTTTATCTATTTGTTCTTCCTTCTTAGCTGAAGCACCATTTTTCTGGGATTTGCAGCCACATATAATTGGTGAGTACTTAATTCCTTGTTCTTCTTTTTGCCATTTTTCATGGAAAGTGTTCCAAGATCGATCTCAAACTGCCATCTTTAAAACTCCAAATATCAATTTGTATATCAAATCCTGCAACAAACGGGCACCAAGTTAACCTGGAAAACTCAAATTAATTCCTTTTTGTTTTTGTGTTGGTAGGAAATGGTTAGAGGGAAGATTCAGATAAAGAGGATTGAGAATTCAACAAGCAGACAGGTGACGTTCTCAAAGCGCAGAAATGGTTTGTTGAAGAAAGCTTATGAGCTCTCAGTTCTTTGTGAAGCTGAAGTTGGTTTGGTCATTTTCTCTCAAAATGGAAGGCTCTATGAGTACTCAAGTTCCGAGTACGTTTCTATCTCATTTTTGTCTCTATCTTTCACTACTGAATTGGCCAACAGCTTTTTCATTGATACTCAGTTCAAAATGCATGAGTGTTTAATGAGTTCTTGAGCCTTTTGATTAAGGTATTAGGTCTGGCCTTTGCTTTTGCTTTACTCTCTCTCTCTCTCTTAATTTTTAACAATTGGTGTGATCCCTATAATTCTCACTAATTTGTGCACTTGAACTTTCATGTGAGTACAATTAGGAGAAATGGAGCTTGTAAAGTTTTATGTAAGAAAAATAATTGGCATTTTAGGAATGTTTTTCAATTAGTATTATTGCTTTTTTAGGCAAATCTTTACATACTAATAAAATGTTTTCCAAGATTTTCTTGTGGAGTTTGAGAACTTTCTGCCAAATTGTACTTTGAGAATGACCAAATTGGCATCTCCTATGTGCCATGCTTTGTTGTCGATCTATGCCAACTGATATGCATGCATTGAAGGCACATATTTTAATTTAAATATTGGAAATGGTAGAATTAAGCTTGACATCGAAATCGAACCTAAACATATCTTTGAAATTTATTTTGATATCATTCAACCTTTTAATCACTTGTTGCTCAATAATCCTGCTATAGACATTCAGTGAAGCAAAAAATACACACAAAATAGGCAAGTATTGCATAAAAATAAAAAAGACTAATAAAATAAAGAATTAGACATGGAGAGTAAAATCCACGAATTTGGAGAAAATAGTTTTAAATTTTAACTAATCAAATAGTGATTCGAAAGAGTATTGTTCCGTAGTAGCTCATGGTCATGTTGATAAGGTGTTCCTTGGGTTTGAGATAGGAGCTGCTAGCTAGGGATTGAGAGAGATAGGAAATGCAAGTTTCAATAGAGGAGGCTGTTATAGTTAGAGATGGAGAGAGAAAGAGAACTTTCAATGAAATGAAAAAGATTGAGAGCGAAACATAGAGGCATGAGGAATAAATAGTGAGGAAATATTTAATTTTTGTTTTTATTTTTTATTTCTGCTTTGATCTTTTTTCTTTTTGTTTCTAATTTTTTTTCTAAAATATTTTTGTTTTTGTTTCTAATTTCCACTTTGTTTTCTACTTATGATTTTTGTTTTTGGGAAACCTCTAAATGAATATAATAAATTTATTAGGATTAATACTGTAATTGTAATTGGCTGAAAGAAAATATAATGAATTTGATAAAAGTTAGTCTATTTTGCGAACATATATTGGATACTGATTTTATTTCTATTTTTAAGAATTGAATTGATGTGGTTAGGATAACATAGTAAATAAATTACTCTTTATGATTGAAAATTGAAGGTTTCACTATGATCATGTGCAGATCCTGCCTATGAAATTATTTTAGATAAACTATTGAATAATTTAGATGTTGATGTGGTTATTTTATTTGTATAGCTTTGTCTTCTTTTCTTTTTGTTATTATTATTAGTTATGCAATTCATTATGAACAACATTGAGTTGGCATTAAAATAAAATAAATTTTGCGTTAAGTGAAATTCGTGCCTTTGCGCACAAGGTATATGCTAGGATCAATAAACATACCTCAAGTAAGAGAACTCGCATAAGATTGGTTGTTGTCTATTGTACTTCACTAGTAAATTATTTTATTTATTAAATAGAGAGCACTACCAAGTTGATTTTTAGGGTTGGTATGACTAAAATGGAATACATGGTGATTTATATAATGTTTAAAAACATAATAAAACTAAAATCATGAATGTCTAGGATTAATCATTTTAAATATTTAAATTTATATCTTTTAAAAAAGGAAAGGAGATATACAAGAGCAAAAATTAAAGTCTATGGGAGGACAAAATGCATTGCTTTGGAACTTATACATTCACTAGTAATTACCCGTGTCTAAAGGCACGAATATAAAGTACAACCCAAACATAAGTAAATTAAAAATATAATTAAATTATAGAAATATAAAAAGTTAAAACTACATCCCTTTTAGTAGTTCGGAGATTTTTAATCAACAATCTATTATAACAATTTGAGACAATCATTAGTGGTTATATATTGGAAAAAGGATTTTGCCGATGATTACCCGCCTCAAATTCTAGACATGAGAAGTAACAAAAACGCAAGCACAATCAAAGGTTTGACATCCAACAGATTATTGATGTTATGCAATAAGAAAACCCTCAAATAAAACATCAAATTGACCGTATAGAAATGAAAAAATTGAACAATCGTCAAACACATAAAAACTATCTAAGTGAAAAAAGAATAACCAATGATACATCAACAATATGAAAAAAAAGAAAAAAAAAACATATTTACAAATTCTTGAATAATTAATGCAAATTCACTAAAATATAATACAAAATAATGATAATAAAAAAACTAAACAACTACTACATGCATTAACATTGTTTAAAACAAAACCATTGAAACAATTTTTTTATCATTAGTAAACAACACAGTCAACTTTTTTTCCATTATCGAAAGGTTGTTGAAAATAATACCCAAAAAATACAAAATACAAAATTTATTTTCTGACCTTGAAATGAAAAAAATTATAAAACACAATTTATCAAATTATAAAACACAACAAAATTATTATGAACTATAAAATCAAGTTGAAAGATATATACTAATTGAACAAATTTAATAGTCATCAGTACAATATAAATAATTATAAAATTTAATTTTCAAAAATCTATTTTCATGTTATTATATTTGAAATCACACAACTTTAAACATTTTCAAGTACAACAAATGACACCAAAATACAATAAGTTTAAACAAAAACTGAAAGGAGATTAAAAAAGAAGTTAAAATCAAATATACTTGTTGTAATAAACAACTTCTTTAAATAACATATTTGAATTTATTTATTAAAAATGAAAGAAATTAAAATATATAAAATTAAAAATGAAAGAAAATAACATTAATAATCGAAAATCATACATTAACAATATCTTTTCTCCAACATTTCATTGACCTGCAAAAATAGAAAGAATTCATGGATGTGGCCTGAACAGTAGTGATTAGGGTTGAACAGCAATGGCAAAGGTCGTCGATTGGCCAGATTGGAGATGGCGAAGGTCGAATGGCGATGGTGAAGGTCAGAATGGGCTGGCGAAGGTCAGATCTGACTTGGATAGTGCCGGATCTGAGTGGTCGGTGGGCGGCGATGGGTTAGGGTTTCGGCGACGGCTTGAAATGATTTCTCATTTTTTATATTTTTTTTTTCAATTGAGTGAAAAAAATGAATAATAAAAATTAAATCATGGATGAACAGAACTACATGATTAATTTTCTATAACCTGCTCGTGATACCATGTAGGAAATCCAATGGGCCTACTCTCAAAAGGCGCCTTGTAAGAGGAGGATTGCCCTTGGCTTTATATATAGCTCAGGATCAAGTAACTCAAGCAATGTGGGATTCAACATGCCTCCTCACGCGTAGGGTGGACTTTGACAAACCATTGTGAATAGATATCGGGTGGCCCAACATCAATGTGGGATTCAACAATTATTACATATATTTACACAAATTATATATATTATTAAATATATTTAGTTACACAAATTATATATATATATACACACACACAAAACAATGAAAGATTTAAATTTGAAGTAAAAAACTTACAAATCTAGGGAAGAAATTGCAATTTGCAGCTTGCAAGATCACCGAAAATGCACTAAGAGCCACCGAAATTGCAAGGTCCCTTATTGATCTATGAACTGTGAAGACACTAGGGTATTATAAGGAAGTGGAGGGCAGAACAAGGCTTAATTATAGGCATGGGAGGGGCTGCATTCATCATTAAGGCTGAAGAAAGGGTGAAGAAGGGGTTGAAAAAAGCTGAAGAAAGGTTAGAAGTCTAAGCTGGTGGGAACTCACCTGTACAAGGCTGAACAACTATAGCTGGATGAAAATAGTTGTATCGGCTTGTAATGGCTGCAATGGCCGTTACGTCTCTCTGTAATGGCGGAAGACCTTGTTACAAGCCTGTAATGGCTCGTAATGAGCCGATTCAGTATGAATTGGCCCGAGCAAGAAATATCAACCCCTAACCATAACGATGGGCTGATTTTTCGTTACGTATAGGTCTTTATGGTACATAATGGTTGATACTTAGAACCCTAATCTTTTTATTTTATTTTATTATAATAGGAAATATGAGAACACAAATACAAAGATGCGCGATCAAATGAAGGAGCCGAATATTAATATCACAAAATTTAGGCAATGGAATAAAAAAAATTAAATCACATTTAATATAATGTTCCTTAAATCCAAATCTATCTGTATCATTAGAAACAAATAAAATTAGTAAATGATTAAATCTAATTTAATCAATATATCTCTTTCAATGTTTCAACCTCAAAGTCGATAGTTTTTTAGGCATGATTTGAGTAGACTCTTCCAAGAGTGGCTAGATCTGGTCTTATTTCAGCGGCAGAGAAAAAGTTCTCCTAGAAGCAAATATAAGTGTCTTACCTCCAATGGTATCCACACAGAAAACACCATCGGGATAGTGTTATTGAGATTTTTAGGAATTAAATTCTAATATCAAGATCCTGAGGTAGTTCTCTTTTGATTTTTGGTAGTAGTAAGTATCAAAACCATAGTAGAAAAAAAGAGAAGTGACCAAAATTTTGTCTTGGCCATAGGGGCGGCCATAATGGCCTTCTCCTTATAAAGGTATTGTCGAGGGTTCAAAATCCAGACCTCTGCTTTCTATAGTTTTACTTTGGCCTCAAAACATTCAAATACTTCGACGTTTTCCCAACTTCTATTTTCTATTATATAAGACCCATTAGACTCATACGGATTTTTCTCTTTCAGAAGAAATACTTTCCCTAAGGCATCTCCTCTAACTGTGAGTCACTTCTACATACATATTGCTACAATATCTATTTAATAGGAATTTTACGAAGAGAATCTCCTCAGTTATGATTTTCGCATTATACGATATCTCTATCTTGTGTTTCTGAAAGGACCACATGATATGGATAAAGTCAAAAACCCCAAGTCAAATCATATGTAAATTTATTGATAATATAATTCTTTGTAACATTAATTCAAATCTCATTCTAATTGTCACACTACTCTGCCTAGAGACTCAGGCGAAATATATAACACAAAACACATTTCTCTTTGCTAAGCGTAATAGATCCTATCTTACATAATTCTAGATTCACATTTATGTCCCACTATATCGAAAGAATACATTTGTAGTGCCGGTGTTAGAATACAACATTTTGTGTTATCGAAGTATAGTAACTCATAAATGTAATATACAGTACCTCAAGTTAAAAGATCACAAATATAATCATATATCGAACACCCAATTTTAACATCGAGAAAAGTTACAATGTAGGATATCAAGGATGATTACATTCGGTCCCTTACTACACTAATAAGTTCTCATGTGGTTATTTCTACTATCTCATACTAATGGTTTGAGATTCACCATTCTCGTACGAGAAAAAGACCCCAATAAGTTGATCTTTGTTGAAGAGTAGTTTCAACAATCTGATACCAACTATGAACAATTCAGAATACAAGTTACTAAATGTCTTTGGTTTCTATCTTTTAATCACATTAGATAGCTAAGATATTTTACTTTATATTCAGGGTCTACAACAACATTGATATAATTAGACAATAATATCAAAATACATTTGATTATTTATTTACTGTAGATTATTATTGGAAACAAATTAACCTAAGATTGTATATAGGGCTTATCTCTAAGAAATCTCCCACAAGCACTACAGCCAATTTGGTGAAGTATTTAATATTTCATTCAGCTAACTACTATAAAGTTAGGGTCTTAGTGGATTGATCTATCCCATTGTATGCTGAGTATGCTATCTAAACAGATATATTGACTTTCAATGATTACAAGAAAGTACTATTCTTAGTGTTTGTATATTAAGGAGATCATGGTTTCATGGCCCGAGCTATATCCACATTGTTGCTACAACGTTGACTCACTCGTTAGAACCAAGTTCATCAAATGAATTTCCAAATCCTTAGACCTTCATTAACTATATTTGATGTGACTATGAACTTAGCCTCCATAGTAGAATCTTAGGTTTTTATCTGATCCATAACTTCTCCCTATCAAGATAAATGTATAGCCTAAAAAAAGACTAACAATTATTCACATCAAATTTAGAAATTAGATTCTGCGAATATATTAATTTGTTGGTCTTATTCTCCATATTCCATAAATCTATTCTTGGTTCTTCCAAAGTACTTTATGATATAT
This sequence comes from Eucommia ulmoides, assembly GCA_016647705.1. Lineage (NCBI taxonomy): Eukaryota > Viridiplantae > Streptophyta > Magnoliopsida > Garryales > Eucommiaceae > Eucommia > Eucommia ulmoides. The sequence continues at coordinate 48,975,696 of CM028328.1, forward strand.
CTCTAAACCATTCAATATTCTCAGCCTGAATGAAATCGATATCTGTTTGTCAAGCTAACAATGTGTCTGGTATCAATTCTTGTACATAGCACATAATACATGAGACTTCCAATTGTTAAAACATATGGAATCCCACTCATCGTATTTCTCTTAACTAGAGTCATTTGGACTTAAGCCATTAAGAGACAAATCCCGTTATGGACTGGTAGAGGTCCTCATTATTAATCTATTATGCTGAACTATGTACTGATATTTGAAAATCGAAGTATCATTCTCAATAGACATTTATAGACCTTTATGCGTAGTATTAAGGAAGCCCTTTCCCAAATCTTGAATGAGAATCATTATTAAAAATTATTCTATAACCAGAGATAACATTCCATAGTTGGAGTGTTTTTGCTTATCCATCCTATTATTGTTCACATTTGGATAATTTCTCGTTTTTAACATAGTCAAAAAAAATTGATTGCCATATCAAAAATGAATGTTCCAGATTTGGAAAAGTTTGTACTAGTTCGTAAATGAACATTTGCAATTTTCACACTTCTTGACTTTCGTCAATCATTATGAAGTCCTCTAGCTAATTAATGTAAGTAGCGTATACAATGTTGCCATTGAGATTTCTACCTTAATTTGCTAGATTTCATAATCCTAAGTATGCAATAATGGCTAATAAAATCTTGATGGTCCTTAGCATGTTTATTGGTGTAAAGGTTCTATATAGTATCAATTTCTTGACACTGTAACACCATATCATCATTAGTATCTCTTTGCATTTGTTTACCTTACCATCTAAGTCTAATCTCGGTTAGTTGTACATATTATCCATCTATGATTTTATACTCATTTTCTCATTATGATATCCAACATCATCCTCTTTGTAACTGATAAATCAGTTATCTCTCACTTGAATAACTCTCGATCATCTTGATTGATATATCTAATAAACTTATTAGATGACATGGATATCCTACTATCCATGCAAAGAATTTGTGTACTAGGTGTATTTACTATAAAAGATTCTTGAGAAACTCTATTGTTGGTTTGTACAGTGTCCAACACATTAATACCAAATACTTTGAGAAACTATTTCTCTAGAATATAGCATTTTCGTAAATAATTTTTGTTTACTTGAATGATAGAAGTGGTGTTCCACAGTTTCTATAGATACATTTTAAACCTACAATTATGAGTTCTCGATTCCAACTTGTCGGTAATGAATTTGACCATCCTAATCTCAACAACTTGAGACTTTGCTTCCGCCTACACTATATCCTATACAGTTCTCTGGTACAGAACTAGAAGAAACCTTATTAAGTAATCTACATTCAAAGAGAGCAGTTTTAAAAATGGAAGAATTAATGTGACCAATTATTTATCTGACCGTATCTTAATAGGGTCCAATATTCACCTTTTACCGCCCAATTATGATTTATCAAGAGGAGCCTACTGAAAAGTATATGGTAATTATTAAATGATCCTAAAATGGATAGATATTTGTCTTCTTGATCTAATCATAGAGTCTTAATACTTTTCAATTTATTTTTCCATTCCAATTTTGAAATCTTTAGATTCCTTTAAGTATTCAAAATTGCATCTTAAATGGAACACCGATCCTAGGCTAGAGTAAGGGTTGTGAAATATAAAAAACATCCTGAGCTTCCAAAGTCTATGGGCCCACACACAACAATACCAAGCATACTTTAGGTTCATTTCTTGGTTAATTATACTTTGTAACATTCTTTCCAAAAGTATGTCCTTGGAAATCGGGTACTTCTAAAGTTTCCCTTTCAATGCTCAATTTTTATGTAGTAAAAGCACTTTCCTTTCTCGTATTTCTTTATTTTATTGATCTAGTAACCTTTCAACTCTTGGAAGAACGCTTTCTTCTCTTACTTCTTCTTGGAGGAAGAAATCTCATTCCAAACGAGAAACAATCACTCTGATTTTTTCAAGATCTTATGGTTATCTTTAACAATTTTACAAGTGCAAGAAGAATGACTTCTAAATTGTTATGTCAAAATTATATTGAAAATGAGTCTAGTATTTCTGTAGAAATTAATCCACAATCAGTTTTGGGGTTCAAAGGGATCTTGAATCTTTTATGTCTTATATATGGCCAATCATTTGGGGCGAAGCGCACCGACAGATGGTCCTACCGCCATTCTGCCTAAAGGAACTTGTTTTTTGAGGTATTGTATCTTTTAGTGCAATTATACTGGCAATATAGAGATTCCAGGCGTTCATTATCGCAAATGTGGTCAACAAACTTTCCTACTATATCTAGAACTCGTTGGTTGATGTTATCTAATAACATTAAGCCTATTTTTAATCCTTATATTGCTATCAAATAGTAACATATTTCTATTCAGTGTTTGTTTCATGCGACAACTAGATCATTCAAAACTTAGTCTAACTTTTCAGAAGTTAAAGTGTTTAATTTCAAAAATTAATCCGAGAACTAGGTCTTGGTTAAATAATTTTTCAAAGACCATTAATAAGTGGTTTAGTTCATAAATATCTATCTGAAGAAGTATAACCAATGAATAAAAATGACAATAAAAAGTATTGTACATTTAATTTAGATAAAAGGTCTTTTATGAATCTAAATGTACTCCCACTAAAATTTTTGAATTTCACATTCCTCTAGAAAAATGAATACATTCTAAATATCCCTAGTGGGGAATTAGATAATCCCAACATTATCAGTGGGATCTTCTGCATATTAGCCTACCGAACCTTCGAGGATAAGTAACTTTTACTACTCGCCTTTTGTGCGAAATCCAATTCATATTTGGTCTCTAATTTGATCATATCTCACATATTTAACATATTGCTATATCTACGTAGTTAATTTATACTCACCCAACATGGTCCCAACTAGTTCTAACGAGCCCCCCAAATGTTCAACACATTGAAGCTCATTAGTCTACTATTTACATGTTATCAATAAAGATAAGTTCATCGAGAGTTTGATTTCTAGAATACAGTCTCATATCTTTAGCATATTGACTGACTTTAGGCTTATGGAACTCTAATTTGAACAAATTTTCTTGTGGAAGACCACAATGACACATATCTCTTATTCTCACGTTACAACTTAATATTAGTTAAGAGTGATTTTTATTGAGATCTCATTGTTGATCTTATTTTGTTTGTTTACCATACATCGCATACATATTTCAAAATAAATAAATGTCCCATGCACGCAATACTAATTGGGTTAAAAAATAAAGTAACATAAATAATTGTCATATATATACAAATTAATGGATTAGGATGATTAGATGCTTGCCGTTTGAGTTGACTTGAGTGACTGGGCCAAATCTACGTCAAATTAAGTTTAAATTAATTATTTAGCCAAATTTGACACATCTCATGGATCTCCTTCTTAAGCCTCCCACGTCCTTGCCTCTATCTCTCCATTCTCTTGATTGGGTTCCTTCATTTCGCTATCATCGTTGGGCTTGCTCTTCATTTTCTTAAAATTTTACATATAAAAATTATAATAATAGGAAGAAGGCAAGTAGGCTTTGTTAAGATCGGTGAAGCTAACGCACATGTGCCATTTCTTAGTCTTTTTCTTTAGCGAGATTATGTTGGCCAGCCAGAGAGAAAAACTAATTTCTTCGATGGTCTCCACATCGTGTAACATCCGTGTTTCTTCTTCGATCATAGCCTAGGTTTCAGGTCCAAATTTTATTTTATTTTGCTGTACCGGGGGGTTAGGTAGGGTTGGTGGGCAACCGATCCATTGAGGCGCCTAGGTCTATACTTGGAAAATCCTTTGTGACCAGGCAAACACATTGTAGTTGGCCTTAAAAAGGTCGATTAACTTCTCCTTTTTGACATTCAGGAAATGCTGACATGATCTGGATGGTGTGGTTCAGCTTAGTCGGATGCACTTAAACATCATCTAACTCTTTGTCCAGTTGGGGGTATGGTTGTCTCAACTGCTGAACCCGAGGATCTATAATCTCCCCTTTGTTGGGGCGCTAGGTCATATCTCTGGGCAAAGAGTCTTTGTCAGCCTCTTCGTTCTTTAATTGCTATTTTGGTATCTCCATTTTAGTTATAAAGTATTCCTGCACCACCTTCTGATTGCCTCGTCCTTCACCAACTTCATTATTGGTTGGGAACTTTAGCATTAGATCATACATCGAGGTTATAGATTCAATGCGTTCAAGAAAGATCTCCTGATGATAGCATTGTACATTGACGGGCAATTTATTATCATGAACTGTACATTGACCATTGAGTGCTTCGGTGTATCCCTACCGTAAACTGAAAAGGTGATCCAATCGAGCAGTTTTATCGTCTCTTCCCAAAGTCGACCAAGAAAGTGATCATTAGCTTCAATTGATTGTGGTTAATTCCCATCTTGCTGAATATGCCTAAGTAGATGATTTCTACTAAGTTGCCACTGTCGACTAGTACTCATCCCACATTGTAGTTCATGATCTGTAGTGTAACTTCCAAAGTATCTTCATGGGGTGTATGAATCTAGCGCAGATCCTCATCGGTGAAGGCGATTGCTTCCCTCTCGGTGATGGACCATTTAGACTCCTGGTGGTGGCCGCAATTCATGCGCTGCCACTTTTATCGCAAGCGTATGGATCAAGTTTTAGTATAATGGATCTTTCGGTCGGGTATCGTATCCACAGCGATTGATTGAGATTACTATCGAGTACCGCGATTGTCGTAACCCGACTTTATCTAGGCGACAAAAATAGAATTTAAAATTAAATACTAATACTAAAATACTACTTTAACTATACTAATTACTAATAAGATATAGTTATGTGATGGATTATTTAGGGATTAACTTTATTTACTTAAACGCATTTGATTTCGTTTAGTTTACAATAATGGTGTTCGACCTATTTGACAATCTCGATATCTAAAACTCCTTCTCCATTTCTCCCGAGTGTAAGATGGGGCATATAACGCAACTTCGTGTCAATGAAGAAGTCTCCCTCAACGTCTTAATGATCCTCGGTTGCGTGAGTCTTGCCCCAACCTCATTGATTGCACACAAAACATCAGTTCGTAAACTCCCTCGCCACCTCGCCCGAGTGTAAGATGAGGGATATAACGTGACTTTGTGTCAATGAAGAAGTCACCCTTAACGTCTTAACGAGTCTAGGTCACATGAGTCTCGCTCCAATGTCATTGATTTCATGCGTTGTGTTTACCCTATCGACAATCTCAGTTCTAAAACTCCACCACCACCTGTCCTGAGTGTAAGACGAGGGAATACATGATTTCGAGTCAACGAAGAAGTCTCCCTCAACTTCTTAATGACTCTAGGTTATATGAGTCTCGCCCCAACGTCATAGATTGTCCACAATCTTAACCCCGACCGAGTTATTGGATCATGGTGTTTGTTTATTCTAGTCCGAATTTGGGATTTGTCAAACCCCGTATTCTCCCTTTATCATTCTAAGTATAATAAACAAACTATATGATAAACACACTCAAAGCAGCGAAGAACAATCATCAAGAAACACAATTCAACCAAAAGTACGTTTTTATAAACAATATTAATCCCATACATAATCCACGTTTAACCTAAGTCCATAGCCGTTTATACAATTCAAACTAGGCTAAACATGTTCAAACATATATTGAATACAATAAATAAAAGGAAAAACGGACGAACTTAGCCGATATCTGAAGATTAGCCGCTAAAACCGTCCACCGAACGATTCTCCTTTTCCGCATGTTGATCTTCTCCTTCGAATATGTTTTAGCACTCCCTATACTCTCTCTATATACTAACCTAAGCCTTAAGGGCTCTAATGGCCGAGGTCTTCCAAAGGAGAGCGGAGAAAAGGGGTATATATAGACAAACTATCTAAAATAAATATCTAACACTGCGTAGAGGTCACCGCCGCAACCGTTGGATTCACCGCCACGGCGGTGGAGTATGTCGGTTAAAGGATCGCCTAGGCGATGGAGAAGAGGGTGGATTAGGAAAAGTTTATGCTGGTTCACCGCCGTGGCCGTGGATCTCAGCGCCGCGGTGGTGGACGTTCAGCAAGAAATCAACTCTCTGCATCTTCACCGTCGTGGTGGTGATCTGGACACTGCGACGATGGGCTTGTTTGCAGAATCTTGCTGCCTTGCTCATTTTTTCACTGTTCTTGATACGATTTGATCGTTTGTGCTCAAATATCATACCTTTTCACCCCACGCACGTGTTTTAATACAAAAAGAATAAAAACATATAAAAATAACTATAAAACTACTCTAAAACTAACAAAACCGGTTTGAAAGTACGTAGGTAGATCACACCTATCACCTGGAATACATAGTCTTCCGCTCGGCGTTTGCCACTCTAGGCATGCATCTTATGTTTTGATTTAACGTTCCTCCCGAGGTCAATCCACCATTTATTGTGTGTATGTCCCCTCGGACTTTAGGCCTCTCTTTTTCCTATTTAGAAATTTGTTCATCTTGATTTCTTTCTGTGGTGAATCTTTTTAAGTGGCCTCTCCTTATGAACTGCTTAATCTTGTTGTCAAGATTATATAAGCTATATGTTGTATGGTCGTGGTCCCGGTAGAAATCACACAATATGTTAGAGTTTGCTTCTTTTCCTCGATTCTTCAAGGGTTGAGGCCACTTGACAAGATTTTTTTTTTTTTGTCTCATATCTCCATCAAGATGGTCCCTAATGAGGCGTTGAGTGGCATAAAGTTTGTAAAGCACAGGGAAGATCCGTTCTTCCATGACTTATTGTCTGCCTTGTTCCTCATCTTTTTTGGCCAAGAGTTGTCTTAAGTGGATTTGTTGTAGCTTGACTCCTTGATTTGTTTTTTAATCTTTTGAAGTCTTCTTCTTGCTTAGCTCGGGCCTGTTATATGTTCTCTGCCATGATGAACTTGATAGTCAGCATGAGTGACAGGTAAAGTCTTTGGTTGGGCTCGGGCCATGTCGTATAGGAACTAGCCTTTTCTTACCCTGGCCGTTAGGGTCGCTATGGCCATCCCATCATTCAACTCTTCAAATTGATCGTACTCATGACGGAACCTCTCCAAGAAAACTTCCAACCTTTAGTCTCTCATTTGCCTTGTCGACATGGGATGTAATAAAATTTTGGCACACCGCTTGTGAATTATGAACCTGCGTGCAAAATCAAGGCCAAAAGACTTGAATGAATCAAATCCTAGCTTCATTGCTTTTAACACTTCGTGGCAGTTCCGGCCAGAGTCACTTGGAATGCTTGACATTTGGTTAAATCTGATGCCCTTTGTAGGTCCATTAGCGCGTGATAAGTGTCTAAATGCTCCACCTTGCCCTGATCCTTTTCAATTTATAATGGGAGTTTAAAATTTGTTGGGACCTTCTCCCATAACACTTGAGCAGTGAATGGTGAGGTGTTTCTCTTCATGATCTTGTAGATGTTGGGTTTCCTCTTTATGATCTGTTCTATTTTCTTGTTAATAGCGTTGACTTACTCTCGAAGGTTCATGTCTATCTGTTGATCGTGGTTGCTGCATCGGTCTCTAATCTGTGTTATTAAAGAATATTCCATGGAGAATGGGGGGTCTTCTTAGGATGCCCCAGAGTCTTGCCCCGTCGATGATCCAGGTGCGTCTCGTTTGGCAGAATGGGCATCCCACTTCTTCTTTCCCCTGTCTGGGTAGATGATACACAGGGCCCGAGTCATGAATGCACGCTAAGTGCTCTATTGGGTGGTGGGACTTTAGGATCTCGCCGACTATCGTGGCTTTCCTAACTAAGCTCGTCTATTTCCATTCGTATTATGTCCAGTTCTCGTCAGAGATAGTGTTGTTCCCTCTGATGATTTTATTTTTCTTGGCATTACTTCCGTCGTGGTCTTTTCCTTTCATAGAAAATTTCATACGCCTCACTGCATGGTGGTACATACTCTTGCGGGACAAGTGGCGGCAGTGGCAGCTGCCCTTCGCCTACCAGTCCAGCAAAATGTTGGACATTTTGAAAGCGATCACGTATCTCTCTCATTAATTGCATGAGGATCGAAGGAAACTCCTTGGATAGGATAGCTTTATGATCAGCCATGTCGAGCGGCTGTTGATCCCCTTCTTGATTGTTGGTCATTATCCCAGATCTTAAATTATCCATAAACGTGTACTAAAAAATATGATAAAGACAATCAATTGTTTTCCTTAGACGACGCTAATCTGATGAGGGTAGACACTACCTTATTAAATATGGTACTTCAAGATCAAGTATGAGATACTCTTCCTAGCTCAGATTCTTTTCCAGCTTGGGTTCTTGCAAAATAATGCATCACGAAGGAGTCTGTCGGTGTTGCACCGTCGGTGTGAGAATCAATTTATTTGTTCTAGTAGATTTTGGCAAAGTATTGGCTAGGGGATGAGTTTATGTGAATGCACGTATCTGTTTCGGCCCACCTCCTCGTTAACGTGGCAAGCTTAGTGGAGTGATGGACCATTATTAAAGAGTAGTAACAATTGTTTCCTTAGTGAGAAGGAAGCGTTACTACTGCCTATTGTATGTCGAAGCGTTTGTTACGCGCTCGCGTATTGACTACTCGCAAGTGCATGAGATCCAATTTTAATATAGTGGATTTTTAAGATCGGATATCGTTCCCACAGGGACGGTGAGAATAATTGAATATCGCAATTTGCATAGTCTCTTATTATCCAAACGGTTCAAGAAATGTTTAAATTAAACTAATTAAAACTACCTTAAAGTAAAATTAGTGGGTTAATCCTAACTAAGTGATTACCTAAGGATTGATTTCGTTCACTTAATACATGTTTGATTTGGTTTTAGTTAACAATAACGGAGTTTATTGTATCCGACAATCTCGGTTCTAACACTCCTCCGCCACCTCTTCCGAGAGTAAGACGGGGGAATACGCGACTTCATGTCAACGAAGAGGTCCCTCTCAATGTCTTAACGACCGTAGGTTGCGTGAGTCTTGTCCAACGTCATCGATTGCACACTAACTAACGCCCTCCCGGGTCATTAGATCGTAACAATGTGTTTACCCTAGTCCGAATCCGGGGTTACCTCTCCCGATTGTCAAAGCCCGTATTCTCAAATCCAACCCTAATACCTTAACCAGCATATTAAGATCGTCATAAAATGATGAACACAATCGGATTTAAACACAAACAACCGTTAAGAAAACGTATATTCCATCAAACTAGTATTTACATAACTACATCGATCCTTAACTAATATTTATCTAATCTATCGTGATCTTGACCATATATGCAATAATACAAGAGATATTCATCATTATTTACAATAAAATATTAAATTACAAAGAGAGAAATAAAGAGAGAAAGATCAAATCTTAAAGTTGAGTGATGTACTGTCGCCAAAGATCGATCCGCCAATGTTTCCTCTTCTCCGAATGATGAACTCTTCTTCAAGAATGGCCAAGGATCACCTCCTAAGGTTAGGGGCATCCAACAGTGTCCAACCTTCCTATGAGGCTTTAATGGAAGTGGGAGAATGGGTATTTATAGGTGTAAGGCTTCAAAATATCTTTTTTCTGTTTGCAGAGTGACTGCTGCGGTGGTGGGAATCAACGCCGCGGCGGTGTGGATGTTGGTCAACTTTTCAAACTCTCTGATCATTCACCGCCTAGGCGGTGAGTAAGTCGGTTCAACGTTCGCCGCGGCGATGGAGATAAGCGTCGTGGCACTGGAACAGCTTCAACTTCTTTGCACTTTCACCGCCTAGGCGGTGGGACTTATGTATTTTCAACCTTTCTGCAGTCTCAAAGTCGCGGTGGTGTCATGACCGCTGCGGCGGTAGATCTTCTGATCTTGAAACCTTGTTTCTTCATCATTTCTTCACCGTTTTCCCACTGTTTTTGCTTGTTTGCCGCTTGTTTGGATCCCTACACCTGAATTAACTAAAAACAAACTAAAACGCAATTAAATATAAATAAAACACTCGAAAACTATCAAATTTGGTTTGGAAGTAGATATGTATTTTACACCTGTTAAATACCCCCAAACTTAGAATTTTGCTAATTCTCGAGCAAAACACCCTAACACTAAATTAAACTAACTACATGAATTAACTAACAACTTATCTAAAATGAAAAACTTTAACAAAGAAGTATATGCATGCAAGTTCCAAATTCAATCGAGGTGACCAAGTTGGTCCTTCCTCAACAACCCTCAATCTGATCAAGTTCGGGAAATAATACACTCCAAGTGGTGTTCTAGAATTTCAACTCTCAATATCAATAAAAACCATTCTAGATCCATTGAAATGTGTGTGTGTGTGAGCTCAAATGTATAACTAACCAAACTCCAGATAGGATCATTCAGTAGACAAGTTCATGACTTAAACCTTAAAGGATTCAGGAAAGCCATATGCTTGACTGGGCTCGACTCTCCACTAATGTAGGTTCGGACATTCACAGAGACCAATAGGGCTTGGTTAAACTTTGGAGAATGACCAAGGGTATCATAGGAATAGAAAACAGAAAATCGTTAAGATTGAACGATACCCGAGGCATAAACGCTTATCGCTATATCTTTCTCGTAACCCCATACATTGAAAATACAACCCTGAACAAGAATTGAAGAACTTTGTATTCACTAGTGACAAGAAACGGAATTAAAAACTATATTCACATAGTTTTTTTTTTGGACACATAACACACCCCCAAACTTATTCGAATTTCGACAATTTTAGGAGTATACAAAAAGAATTACATAACATACCCGTAGACTTAATCGAATTTCTAAATTTTTTTAGGAGTGTGCAAAAAGGAATTTAAGAGAATGACAAGTGAATACACTAATACCAAATCAATATAAATTCATCTGAAACCCCAACTGCTCACTTCAAGCAGCATAAACTAATGTTAACTTGATTTCACTCATTTTGAAACTTAGGATTAGCGACAATGGTTTGGAAAAATTTAATTGGATTGAGTATTGAAATGTGTTCACAATTGAAAAGTTTATCGGTTTCGACAAGGTAACGAGCGATAAATTTTTTTAGGTTAGCTTCAAAAGGTTCAAGCGAAAAAAATGAAGGCCTAAATCACGTCTCCGGAATTACCTTACCTATAATTTTGTCTCAAGTCTACCCCAAATCAAGTTCGACGAGCTAAGCATCGCGCTACCACGACCTATAGAACCGTTATGGTAGCATGATTCTACTATCTAGAAGAGCGTTACAACGGCAGTGCTGCCAGGAGTGTGGGGCTGCTGTTGCTGGCGTGTTGATTACCTCCCACCGACGATGTGATTTTTGCCACGACGTCATTCCCTAGATTTCAAAATTTTTATTTTTTTAAAAAGAATACTTTTTATGTTAATTAAACAAATCTTTCAAATTTACATGTTATCGGTATTGTTTATGGGAAGATCCAAAAATAGTATTTCATTAATATTAGTAAAGGGAACGAATATTAAAAAGTAATAGATCTACATAGTAGAATGTAAAAATTTAAACCTAATTTAATATATAATCCCTCTAGGTGGATCTAACCGTATTAACATTAAAACAAGTATACAAGTAGGTAATATTAAAAACTCTTTAATTATATATGTTCCAGTGCCTCAACCTCAAAGTGGGGTAGTTTTCCAGACATGATCTGAGAAAGGTCTTCTGAGAATAATTGAACACAAACAATAACAACTGCAAGAGGCCAATTCTCTTAGAAATGACACAAATGTCTCATCTCTAATAGTATCTACACAAGAATCAAATAAAAATTTGTTCTTGGAATTTCTAAGAATGAATTTAATCCCAAGACACTAAGGCAACTCTAATTTGTATCTGGGGGATAGGATAATTCAAATCAGAAGTGCAAACAAGAAAAAATAATCTCACAGGCACAGGATTGAGAGAACAAGAGAGAGGATGGGGAAACCAAATGGTCTTGGTTAAATCCTCATGTGATGATTGACTATTTGGCCTTTTCCCTCGTTATTTATATTGTCCAAGGTTTATAACCCTTGACCCTTTATTTTTTAATTTGCACTTTGGTCGCTGAATTTCTCAACTTCTGCATTACTACTCATTTCTTCTTCAAGGACTCTTCTAACTTCAAGGCCCTATTGTTATGAACATTAGCTTTATACCAAATATTCGATGGTGAAAATAGTTAATTATTTTACTAATAAATTAATCATTAAAAATTGGAACAATTCAAAACTTTTCCCTTTCAGAAGAAATCAATTTTCTCTTTAAGGCATTTTCTTCAACTGTGAGTCATGTCTACCCACTTTTCAAAGCCATGTCCAGTTGTCAAAAATTTAACCGAGAGAACCCCCTCATTTGTTATATGTGTATTCCATGATTTCTCTATCTGTGTACCCAAAAAGACCAATAAGATATAATTAAATTAAAAAAAAACTAGTCCAATCATATGTATCTGATTGATAATATAGTTCTTCATGATACCTAATTAGAATCTCATTCCAATAATCACACTAGTCTGTCCAGAGGTTTCAATGAATTATATTAAACTGAATCACATGGGTCATATTTTTCTCTCAAAGTGATGGATCCCTTCTCGCATACTCGTAGAATAGATTATTGAAGACCCTTTTCAACAATTTAATACCAATTAGGAACAATTTAGAATATTGAGCTACCAAATGCCTTCGGTCTCCTCTTATTTAATCACATTAAATAGCCGGACATTCTACTCAAAATTCAAGGTCTATAACAATAATGATATAACTACAAGAATAATATCAAGAATATTTTTTATTAATACTTGAGATTGAAATGTTTTTATTGACACAAGCCTTAGATGTAAGATTATAATATTAATTATAGAGTTTACATCTAATAATCTCCCACTAGCACTATAGCCACCCATAATAGTATTTAGTACCTATGTTTAAACGTTGCCAACCTAATAGCTGTAAACTCATAGCCTTAATAAGTGGATCCACTACGTTATCTGTTGTGTCTACTCTCCTAATGTCGACATTATTCCTCCCAATGATTTCGCTAACTAAATGGAAGTGTCGTTCTATGTGTTTATTTCTAATGAGATGTTGGTTCTCATGCTTGATCTATAGAACCATTGTTGTCACAATCAAGATTTTAAATTTCAGTACTGGGTCATATAATGATAATAGTGGCGATGTAACAATAATAGAAGTATCGACCTATCCGTAACGGGAATCGACCGTAAAGATCGTGAATTTTTCAAAATCACCAAAACATCCCTAAAAATTCAATAATAGTAATTATTTTAATCATTTAACCTTTAATATACACATTCTAATAGATATTATGATATTAAACTATACATACAACATAATAAACATATGAAAAAAGACGTAAAACCATCATATTGAACAATGTTAAAAGAATAAGATGATGCATACAATATTTAATAAAAAAATATTACACAAGCATAATAAAAGAGTAAATTGTACTTGTACATTATATTATCAATTGTTATACTCATATTACAAAAATATTACTCATATCAATACCAAAACGAATTGCACGTAGGCTCTTCATAGTCGGTATTTCCATAATCACCACTTTGATTTTGTTATGTATCACTATAACCACCAAAGTAGTTAAAGGTGCAATGACCATAACTGGTGTTGCTAGTACCACTACCACTACCACTACCATCGGTACTATTAGATTATGCTATTTCTTTGTAGTAACCAAAAGTAGAACTCGAGCTCTCTTGATGTAGGACACTGTATTGGTAAGAAAGTAGTGGTGGATATGAGTATCCATGAGGTAGGAGGTTGTGGATATTCTAAAGGACCCATACCCAAATAATGTGACACTGAAACATATTCTCGGTGGGTGATAGTATGGGTAAGGATATGGTGGTGGTTGAGGCCAGTGATGATAATTATCCCCTCAATATTCATATCCATATCCTCAAACTCTAAGCATACCAAAGTGGTTTTCCATGTCATCATGTTCATCAAAATTTGAGAATTATGGTTTTGAACGTCTCCTCGATAATCCAGTCACACCACCAAATATAGAATATATTCGTGGCTCACTGATCTCCGCAACTTCCAAATCTCCTATAAATCCAACCATTCTTACCTTTCCACAATATGGCGATCTTCTAGTGTCTCTTTCACTTTCACCATCTTCGCCACTAGACCCTCCACTAGATGGGCTAAAACCATGACTAGTGTCACTTCCATCTCCGGATAAACTATTATTCTAACAACGTTGGGGTGCTTGGCTACTCGCAGTAACGACATGTTGCTCATCATTGCTTATGTCTAACCAATTAGAGTTGTTTTGATCTTCTAACAATGATGTTTCTCTTTCTTAAAGCTATGGAGATAGTAGATCTTCTTCTTTAAAGATATAGTCTAAGTTGATAGGGTTGAAGTTGCCTTCAATATCACGTTGGCTTCTTTTTGTAGCATATTTGATTTTTAGCCTCATATTATAAGCCACGTAAACAAACTTTTTTAGTTTTTGATACTTCAGACGATTTCTCGTCTATCTAATTGAATATGTTTCAATTACGCTCGCAATTAGAAGACGATGTTGTTTGGATCAACACTTGAACTACAATCTCTTGAAGCTTAGCGGCAGATGTACCGTGTTGCATCTACCATTCAGCTTTATAAACAAAAAAATATGAATTAAAACGATCAAAGACTGAGATTTTATATTAATAGTTAATTATTCATTACATTACCCAGATTTATAGGTGCAACTACTCGTTCAACGAATACAACCCGGAAAGAATCTTGCTTGTCACGGAACAATGTAATTTGTGCTTAAAAAGTAACAAATCAAACTCCCACAAACAAAACATAAAAAAACTTGGTAACTTGTTACTTGAAAAAATGAACTAACTTGATTAATAACTTGAATTTGTTTGTCAATACTCAGATCCAATCTTTGAATCATATTTTTAACCTAATCTATTACCTCTTTATGGTCAAAAGTTTACCACCGTATTGATACTAAGGGTTTGAATTATAATCTATATGAATTGAAAACAAAAAGCACATATTGTTAAAGAAGTTTAATTCTAACAAGAGTATTTAACATTTAAATTAACAATTAGTCAATTACCTACTAGCCGCAAGCAAATCATGGTGTAATTGGAATTGCCATAATTATATTTCAATATTCTCGGAATAAACTATAATTTTGTTGAATGGACATCTTCTCTTGATCCATAACTTTATAGATGAATCCCATTGTAGGCTTCTTATCACCATTGTTGTATTTAACATTTAAATTAACAATTAGTCAATTACCTACTAGCCGCAAGAAAATCATGGTGTAATTGGAATTGCCATAATTATATTTAAATATTCTCGGAATAAACTATAATTTTGTTGAATGGACATCTTCGCTTTATCCATAACTTCATAGATGAATCCCATTGTAGGCTTCTTATCACCATCAACAAGTCTAAGAACCTTCACCAATGGCTCTTGAACTTTTAAAATCTTTGAAGATTTCTTCCTAAAAAAAAATCATTCATAATCTTCCTTAGTTTTTTTTACTGCTTCTTCTTCGTTGATATCGTTATCTTCCACTCATCACAATTAAACATATCTGGTAAGGCATTCTTATGCCTCACAATGTTTTCAAACATAATGAAATTGGTGCCAAAACGCATGATCGCAGGGCTTAGTAACTCTCTTCCTTCGGTGAATCGATTTATAAATTCAAGAACACAAGTAGAGTTGTAAATGAAGCACAAGATTATTCTCACATCATCTAAGACCTTCTGTACATTTACTTTTTCTTCAATATCATCCAATATCAAATCAATGTAATATGTGGCACAAGCTATCCAATATAAAATCGGTCATTTTGACATAACTTTTTTTCCACCAGTTGTAGCGATTTATTTTTGCTACACACTGCAAGTGTACGGGTCAAGTTTTAATAGTGTATTGGTGAGTAGAGTGTCGTGTCCATAAGGATTGGTTTAAATCGTCGCTAATACCGCGATTATCATAACCTAACTTTATTTAGGCGTCAAAATTTATATGTGGTTGAAAAAAAAATTAAACAAATATAAAATCAACAAACAAAATAAGATATGAATTACCTATGCACAATTTTTCTAGGAGATTGATTTCATCTTATTATTCCCATATCATCCTATTCAGCAATTATTAGCCAATTTCATTCATTCAATAATCAAGGTCACTTATGCTCTCTCACTACCTCTCCCGAGTGTCCAGTGAAAGAATATGTAAGCACTTCAAAACTAATATCTCTATCTAGTATTTAGGTGAAAACATTTGTGATACCTCGACCTTATAGATTACCCAAGCTTTAAATATCTCCCGATTTATTAAAACTTACATTGTATTGAACCTAAGTCCGAGCCCGAAATTACCTCTCTCGAGTGTCAAATCCCAAGTTCTCAAATCAATCAAAATATCATATGGGAGCATAAATTGGAAGTATTAAGAAGGCAAACACAATTGAATAGAGATTTTATATGTTTATCTCTTCTTGGTTTTACAATAACCTAAAACTATGCACTCTCAATTCCGGTCCCAAATTCAATCTCTCTCGAGTATAAAATTCATAACCTTAAATCATCTAATTCATTGGCCACATGAATTAAAAACATTAAACATAGAGAGGCATAAAATGGAATTAAAACTAACAATTAACAAAATATTGAAAACATGATTCAAACGAGATTTCGTCAAGCTCTAGATATAAATTCTAGCTCAACATAGGAAAATCCATGATTAATATTTTCAATAAACTCATAGATGCAAACATGTTCAACACACTATCCGTAAATACAAAATTCAACAAAAATATTAGGGTGATAGAAGGGAAGAAAAACTCTTTCCGAAAATGAGCTTCAATCTTTCAAATCTTCAATAATCTTCAACTCCAAGCTCTATCTCTAGGAATTTTAGGCCTCCAATGGTGTTTTTGTCTCCAAAACTCTACTCTCCAATGTTGTTTTCTCCCTAAATCTTGTCACCCCTAGGTTTTGAGGTATAAGATTGTATAAATAAGGCTTAAAAAGGGGAAAAAGTCCACACTTTCGCACTGCAACTGTGCTTTTTGGCGCTGCGGCTTGAGTTTTTCTTGCTCCGTCGCGAGGCCTCTGAAATATGGACATAACTTCCTCGTCTAAACTCTGATTGATGTAATTCAAAATGCTGTGGACATCTAAGAAAGAGATATACAACTTTTATATTTTGAGTTTATCCAAAATTAGATTGTAACATGGTCAAAATTGGGCTTGACATTTTAGTACCTGCACTCATTTTACACATTTTCTCTTATTTATTTATATGCCTACAAAATAACCCAAAAACATATTCAACTAACAAAAATACTTGAAAATTCACAAATATTTGAACTCAAAAGTACTTGATTTGTTTGTAAATAAATCACTTATCAAATACCCCCAAACTCAAACATTTGTTTGTCCTCACGCAAAAAGTAAAAAATAAAATAAAATAAAAGATAAAACAAATCAAGTACTAAGATGCTAAAAATAAAAGTGTGAGGTTCATATTAAATCAACAACCGTGTAAGAATCTTCGAACGCACAAAATGCTCCAAGCTCAAAGGAAATGCAACCATTGAGACTTTCTAGAATTTAAATATCAAGCATCAATATCATTTACTCTAGACTTTCGATGTGTAAGTGTGTGCACAATCACTTTCATCCAACCAAACGAGTCTCGAATAAATTTATGTGCTAAGGAGATAATGAATGATCTCTAGATTGTAAACTTAAGAACAACAATAAGCCAATTTTTCATGTCACTCTTCACTAATTGTGTAGGTACATACGTAATTGGAGATTAAAAGGACTTGGAGGGTTGTAATGTATGACTAGGGTAGAAGGTAGATGAGAATGTCATTTTTAGGCTCAAATCACCCTAGGCATGTATCACAACTCATGGATTTCTCAAGATATCCAAGAATTGTTTTTCACTAACTCCCCCTTTTCATCAAATGTCTTTTTTCAGTTGATCACATAAGGTATTATTCACCAAAACAAACCAAAACACACATTCATTTTTTCTTTTTTCAATAAAAAAGAACAATTAGGTATGAAATATAAACTACACCCCCCAAACTCAAAATCAATATTGTCCTCAATGTTGTAGAGAAATACAAGGAAGTGTCTCAACTTATCACCAAATTTTTTAATTTTTTAATTTATTTTTTAATATACACAACTCAAAAATAAAATAAAACACACAACCCATTCCACTAATGACTTTCCAAACACAGCCCATGTTAGTCCTTACACTCAATGATCCATGCAAGCATGCCAATTAGTGATGAGTTTAAGAAGTGGAAATGCATTTAGTGGGGCGGATGCACAAATATGGGTAATGAAAGAATTAGGTAATAAGGCTCAACAGGGGTAACAAAGGGTAAACAATTTTCAAGGGTTAGCTTCAAATGCCCAAACTATCCAAAGAATGCCTAAATCATCTCTCCAACAATACATAACCTAGTATTTCGCATCATGTTTCACTCAAATAGGTTCTAGTGTTCATGAGATGTCAAAGCCTTCCTAAAGCACATAAATGTTCTCCAAGTACTCAAAGAGCCAAGTGATCATGATTCATGATGTTCAAATGTAAAGAGTCAATAGTGAACTTCAATCAACACACGCCAAGTACATAGAAATCTTAATACAATGTACTTCAAAAGACCTAAAAGAACATCACATGTCTACACTCATCATTGATATTAAGTCATTTCATCTCAACAAAACTCACAATTTATTCAAACACACTTAAGAAAAATAAACTGAAAACATGGCCAAAAGAACACAAGTTACATAAATAAAATTTATACACACAAGCTTTTCCTAAACCCAACAAACATAAGCTAACATGTGTCTCACCTCTAAATTCAAAGCCAAACATGTATTAAAATTAAGCACAAGGGAATAGGAACACGTACCGGGAAGGTGATACAATCTCGCCTCCTAGTGTGGTCGGCGATGAAGCTCTGGGCAAGGTGACCGTATGGGGTTTTCTTCCAAAGCTTGCATCCTTAGTCTCCATTATTTGAAAACTTGGGTTGCCTCTCAAGAAGCGCTTGGTTTAACGTCCTTGGCTTGACAACAGAGAAGTACTCATTAAAAAGCGGCTTCCGCCCATAGTATTTGTCATACAACACAACAAATGGGTCTTTATTTTGAATGCCCTCAAGCTTGGCGAGATGTAGAATTGATTGGCACGTATTCTCAGCGTGATTTAGCTCTAGCTTATGTGCTTGGTGAGCTTGAATGAATGGTGCCAAAGATGGGGGAGGACAAGTGAGCCACATCGGATTCTCATAGATGTAGTTGTCATTGATTGGTGGTAGCATCACAATTTGAATCTCAAATGGTGAAGGCTCACAATTGTCATCCTGTGATTCTTTATCGTCGATTAATTCTTGGGTTTCCTCCTATTTTGAATCATCGTCATTGAATACACTCAATTTTCTCCCACTTGTATTCGGTTCCTCATGGTTGCTTTCAGTGGATTGTGTGTCTCTCATTTCCCACATGATAGTCTGAGTTTCCATCATGAATTCAGTAAACGTGTCTTTAAGGGTGGGATAAGACTCCATAAGTGGGTGTGGGGTGTCAAACCATGGCGCTGAAATGTTGAAACTATCCCCCAAGTTATGGTGACTAGTTGAATAATTCCAACTTTGATAGTCAACATAGGCCATGTCTTCTAATGACAAATAGGCTTCGTCCGTGGTTAGGTCGTAAAAAGAGGTGGTACCACTTCCTCCTTCCATCCTAGTTCTTATTGCGGCTTATAACCCATCAAGGAAGTTTAGTAGTTGACACTCCTTCGGGAAACCGAATAAGCAACTCCTTGTATCGTTCCCAAGCACAATAGAACAACTCAAAATCTCGTTGAGAAAATTGCAAGAGGACTTGTTGATGAGCCATCTCCAATATCTCGTAAAATAAATAAAACCCAAAACTAAAAATTAGAAATAAAAATAAATGCCTAAATTACAATCAAGTTACTTATTCACAATATTAACAACAATTTAAAATGCCAATCCTCGGCAACGACGTTAAAACCTTGGTCGCAATTTATTTTTGCTACACACCGCAAGTGTACTGGGCAAGTTTTAATAGTGTACTAGTGAGTAAAGTGTCATATCCACAAAGATTGATTTAAATTAGCACTAAATACCGCGATTATCGTGACCGAACTTTATTTAGGCGTCCAAATTTGAATGTGGTTGAAAATAAAATAAAAACGAATATAAAATCAACAAACAAAATAAAATATGGATTTCATATGCACAATTTTTTTAGGGGCTTGATTTCATTTTATTATTCCCATGTCATCCTATTCAGCAATTATTAGCCAATTTCATTCATTCAATAATCAAGGTCACTCGTTCTCTCTCACTATCTCTCACGAGTGTCAAGTGAAAGAATATGTAAACACTTCAAAACTAATATCCCTATCTAGTATTTAGGTGAGAACATTCGAGATACGTCGACCTTATAGATTACCCAAGCTTTAAATATCTCTTGATCTATTAAAACTTACGTTGTGCTTAACCTAAGTTCGAACCCAAAATTACTTCTCCCGAGTGTCAAATCCCACATTCTCAAATCAATTAAGATATCATATGGGAGTATAAATTTGAAGTATTAATAAGATAAACACAATTGAATAGAGATTCTAGGTGTTGATCTTCTCTTGGTTTTACAACAACTTACAACTATGCACTCTTAATTCCGGTCACAAATTCAATCTCTCTCGAGTATAAAGTTCATAACCTAAAAATCATCTAATTCAATAGCCACATGAATTAAAATCATTAGACATAGATAGGCATAAAATGGAATTAAAACTAACAAGTAACAAAATATTAAAAACATGGTTCAAACGAGATTACGTTAGGCCCTAAATATAAATTCCAGCTCAACATAGGAAAATCCATGGTTAATCTTTTCAATAAATTCATGGATGTAAACATGTTCAACACAATATCTGCAAATACAAAATTCAATAAAAAAATTAGGGTGAGAGAAAGGAGAAAAACTCTTTGTGGAGATGAGCTTTAAGCCTTCAAATCTTCAATAACCTTCAACTCCGAGCTCTATCTCCAAGAATTTTAGGCCTCTAATGGTGTTTTTGTCTCCAAAATCTAGCCTCCAATATTGTTTTCCTCCCCAAATATCTCCACGCCTAGGGTTTTAGGCATAAGATTGTATAAATAGGGTTCGAAAAAAGGGAAAAGTTCACGCTTTCGCGCTGCAGCGGGGCTTTTTGGCGCTGCAACACAAAA
Source organism: Eucommia ulmoides (assembly GCA_016647705.1). Classification (NCBI taxonomy): domain Eukaryota; kingdom Viridiplantae; phylum Streptophyta; class Magnoliopsida; order Garryales; family Eucommiaceae; genus Eucommia; species Eucommia ulmoides. The sequence continues at coordinate 48,996,936 of CM028328.1, forward strand.
TTTTTCTGCTGTAGTGCGAGGCTTTTGAAATATGGACATAATTTTCTTGTACGAACTCCGATTGAGGTGATTCGAAAAGATATAGAAAGAAAAGAAAGAGATCTACAATGTTAATGTATTTTTTCCAAAATCAGATTGCATCATGGTCAAAATGGGGTTCAAAGTTTTAGTACCTGCACTCATTTTACACATTTTCTCTCGTTTATTCATATTCCTACAAAATAACACAAAAACACATTAAACTAACAAAAATACTTGAAAACTCACAAATATTTGAACTAAAAAGTACTTAATTTGTTAGTAAATAAATCACTCATCAACCACTTTCATCGCAACCTCATTATCAGTGGCAATTTGGATAACATATTTTTCACCAACTTCATTCACCACCTTGTCCATGAGACTGAAGTAATACTCAACAGTTTTACTAACAACATTAGCGGCATCCATTGATTTATGAAAAATAGTCCCCTGATTGCTATAAATAAAAAAATTGATAATGTGTTTTTGAGTAGGTCTTGATCACCCATAACAAATGATCATAACACCTCTCTCCTCCCAACTTTGTTTAAGATATTTGATCCATTTTCTCAATTCTTCACATTTTCTCAAAAATAAAACTTCATTCACCTTTCTAGAAGCCCAAAAAATATTTAGTTAGAAAGTATCATGGGTATGGACTGTAACAAGTGTAATAAAACAATATTTTCCCCTCATAAGTAGTAGGGACTTTCACTCATTTTCCAAACCTCTCACAACATTAAATATTGGCCCAAAACATAGTGATGTAACAAGATTTGCTGGAAAACATGTGTATAACACAAACTGACTAATTGTTACACCTGCTCAGGGCCTTTGCTACGGTGTAAATCAATATCAATATTGGTCAACCGTGCTTTAGGTAATGATGAATCAATCCAACTATTTTCAAACTCGACTCACGAACAGTAAAATATCATTGAAACATATTAGCAATGCAAGCAATATTACTTCCCCTTTTGGTGCTTCCACCAACCCTACTACTATCCCCTGTCTGATATTGGCTGCCTGCGTCCCTCCTAAATCTCTCCCTCTTCTTCTTTTCTATGCAACCTCGTACTTTTTTTTTCCACGCATAAGCCATCTCCAGACCATCTGAGTCATTATTCTCGCTTAAAATTTCATAAGGATCATCTTCATCACATTGAGAAGCTCGGATTTGTTCAATCACTTCTTCTCTTTGTTTTTTTTTTTGTCCATGAAACCTTGAAGATGTTACATCATAAGCTCCCTAACTTTATTACTAACATTTACACATGGAGTTACTTGACCTTTTTTATGTGCGAAGTGTTGTCTCAATCTAGTTATTCCATCATTTATCTTCTTACCACAAAATTTACATTTGAATTTATGTCTAGAACTTCAAATAGGAATCCCAAATTTTCATCTAATATCATAGCTAGGAAGAGGAAGCGATCCTTTTTTTTCACCCGATATTGTTATGTTTTAATTTTCTGCATTTTACCGTTACAGTTTTACATATCACTTTACCACATTTTAATTTTTGTTTATTTAAAAAAAAAATAGAATTCAAAATTAAACAAAAACAATGAAAAATTGAAGCAAAAAACTTACAGATCTAGCCAAAAAATGAGAAATATGATTATTTTTTTTATGAAGAAATTCTTTTAGGTCTTGCTGAAAATGAAGAAATTTGTTTGCATTTAGCTTGGATATGGCTTAGAAGAAGGACAGAATTAGGCCCAAATCTAGATTGAATATGCTAAAATGGGAATGAAACGGAGAAATGAAGGAGGGAGAATAGCTGAAATGGGAAGAAATGAAAGAATATGGCTGTTGAAATGGCCGAATGGGAAGAAATAGGGAAGGAAATGCTAGGGAACAAAGTCCTGCAATTATACAAAGGTGTTGCAAGTTGAAAACAAAGGTGGGACAATGAGAATTGGCAAGTTGGAGAGCCTGCAACGCTTGGGTAATGGTTGGGAGAAGGACTAGAATCTGGTATAGTGCAATTCCATGTTGTGTAATGGTGTACTGACTGTTACGCCTCAGCGTAATAGAGAGAGACCCTGTTATGGGCCCATATCAGTCTGTAATAGGCCAATTCGATATGCATCGGTCCAAGAATAATTTATTGTCCTGTAAACATAACGACAGGCCGATAAACCGTTACGTATCTGTCGTTACGATACGTAACATCTGATACTTAGAACCCTTGTCACAATGCAAAGGTACTGAGTGAATCAATGGTTGGAACTACGTGAAGTTCATAATTGAACTTCTTAATCCATACACCTTCCTTTGCTACATTGGAATAAAAAATGTATTCGTCCTTGCTATTGCAATATGCAATAGTAGTTTTCTTACACCTCTTCCAGCTAACGCACCATTTAAGATAAATACATACCCAAAGTTAACTTCCAGTCATTCATATCGGATTGGAAATCCATATTAGTATAACCTTAAACTCCCAGTTCTATTCCTTCATAGAATAAAAATTATTCTTAGTCTTTCTCAAGTACTTGAGAATAGATTTAACTGTTTTCCAGTGTTCCAAACCTGGATCATCCTGATATCTATTGGTGAATCGAACAACATAATTGATATCAGATCTAATACATAGCATTGCATACATGAGACTTCCAATTTTCAAAGCATATGGAATCTTACTCACCCCAATTTTTATTAGAAGATCGATGACTTATCTTCCTAGAGAGATGAATTTTGTACTGGACTAGTAGGTACCCTCTCTTGGAATTCACCATGATGAATTGCTCCAACACTTTATCAGTAAACCCGAGTGGGATAAACCGAACATACTTTTAGATCTATCTCTATAGACTTTTATACCCAGTACGTAGGACGCTTATACCTAGAGAAAAAGGCGTTTGGGATTTGTAAGAATGAATTTAATCCTAATACACTAAGATAAATCTGACTTGAATATAGGAGATGGCACAATTCAAATCCGAACTGCAGACAAGAAAAATTAATCTTCCAGACATAGGACTGAGAGAACAAGAGAGAGGAGAAGGTGGCCAAATGGTGTTGGCCGAAGCCTTATATGATGATAATCCATTTATCCTTTCCTTCCTTTTTTAAATTGTCTAGGGTTTATCTCCCTGGACCTCTTCTTTTCTTATTTGCACTTTGACCCCCAAACTTCTCAAGTTTAGTATTACTGTGTGTTCTTTACTTAAGTACTCTTCTAACGTCAATTTTCTATTCTATGTGATCTATTTGGCTCATACCAAAAGTTGGATGGTGAAAATAATTAATTACTTACTTATTTTACTAAGTAATTAATCAAGAAAGATTAGAATAATTTTAATTTTTCCCTTTGAGAAGAAAACGATATTCCCCTTAAGGCATTTTGTCTGACTGTGAGCATATTTACACATTTATCACAACTATGTCTAATTGTCAAGAATTTAATCAAGAGATTAATAAATTTATTCAACGATCTCTCTATCCATGTATTTGAAATGACCAAGAATATATGGTTAAGTTAAAATCCCTTGTGTTGGCCTATTGGAATACCCAAAAGGGGGGTGAATTGGGTATTTAAAAATTTATCAGAATAAAAATTTCTAAATCAAATAATTGATTTTATTCCTAAATTAATTATTATCTTTATATCACAGCAGAATTAATTAATCAATTAGGTGCATACACAGACAACAAAAATAAATAAATTAAGAATGCAGTACACCAAGATATATCCTGATTCACCAAGCTACTCTTGGCTAGTCCAGTCCTCTGAACCCTACGGAGATTTTCACCCACTAATTCTCAAGATCCCTTTAAAGGTAGGAACCAAACCCTCACACCTATTATTTTACAGGCTCAGAATCAACTTTTACAATATCATTTTCCCCGGCTAAGGAAGAACCATTACTTTTTACAGGTTAAAGAATAACCTAATTCTTTTTAACACTAAGGCCAAAGAATCAAAACCTCATCAAACACTCCAAATATCCTTTTACCCGGTAAGGATTGAATCGTTACAAATTTCACTCAAAAATTATAATTCTATCCAGGAAAAATTACTACCTCAATCTCTTTATAACCCGTCACACTACTTGCCAATACAAATTGATAAGCAGAAAATTTCACTCGGAACTTCTACCACCGCAGATAAATAATAAATCAATTAATATCCCAACTAGTGATAGAAAAACGTGAGATAGAAAATCTGATTTTAACAAGATATGGGTAACAAATATTTGAGCATGTAATCAAATTTAAGAAATTGTGTGTAAAATATTTTTCTTCAATAAAAACAAAAATAATTTCTAAGATCAATTTTCAAAATATAAACAAGTAATGCAATGATAGAATATAATTGGAAAGATCTCACCCGAAATTCACAGAAAGAATAAATAGATCAATGTAACTTCAAATCTGGTAGCAGTAAAGATTAATCGCAATTGATTCTCAAGATCACTCTTAGAATAACTCACAAACTCTGAGAAAGATAACTCTTAGAAAAGTTCACTCTTATGAAATGATATTATTTTTATTCCTTAATGATATAAGAAATTCGCAAGTCTATTTAAGGGAGAATGAAAACAACCTTCTAACGATTAGTTCACATGTGTCATGACAATTAATAACACTTATAGACCCCTTATATCATAGTGACTTTATTTTGGTTTAATTCACTTAATGACAGCTTTCAAATCTTTCAATTAAGTTCCCTAAATATTTCTCAAACTCAATTAGATAAAATAGAAACAATTTTACTTACCAATTTGAGAAACATTAAAAATTAATGAACCAAATCAATAAGATTTATATTTCAGGTGAAGCACATCTTAAATATAAAAATATCCCCAAAATCTTTTTCAAATCCTAACTAAAAACGGCTACTTTTGGATATAATCTCAGAATAAACAGTTTCCTGAAACAGCGCGTCTAGTCAACCGACAAGTCGACTGGTAGATTCAGGTTGTAGCCAAGGGCGTTCATCGGTCGACCTGTCTATCGACCTGTAGATTCAAAGAGTTCGTTTTTCCTTCATCGGTTGACCTATCGGTCGACTTAGAGATACAGATAGTTCAGCTCCTCTTGGCCAGTCGACCTGCCTGTCGACTTAGAGATATAGGGAGTTACAGCTGCTTGGTCTGGTCGACTCATCAGTCGACTTACATCTTTTAGATCTCTATTATGAACTCGTTTTTAACTTATTCGTTTTTACGTTTTTGTCCCTTTAACCATTTTCTTTTCTAAATAAGCTCCATTAATCTTCTTATATTCCATTTTAGTCGTTTAAACATATTTATTTTCAAATCATATATTGGAGTAAATAATTTCACTTAATAAAAACACACAAAAATAATAAATACTTTTTGTGCCGTATGTGTGTTCCTAATTGGGATATTAAGAGTTGACATTTACCTGAGTTGTTTTCTCTAATTTTTTTAAACTCTTAATTCTTCAATATCTTCAATATCATCGTTTAGCATCCATTTAATTTGCATCTTCAACACTGGAATTTTAAATCACTGAAACACTCAGTTAAAACATTAGTTCCATCAAAATATCAATATGTAATTGTTCATCAAAATCTTATGATCAACACCTTGGTCCAATTATATGTATTTGATTACTAATATAATTACTGGTTTTACATTATTGGAATCTCATCTTAATTATCACATTGCTCTAGCTAGATGCTTGGGTGAATTATATCAAATCGAATTGCATGGGCCACGTCATTTTTTTATAAAAGTGATGGATCCTTCTTACATACTCGTATATTACCAGGTATGTCCAACTATACCCAATAAATACCTTTAAAGTCCTGTGGTTAGGGAACAACACTTAGTATTATCAAATTATAGTGACCCATACATGTAATATATAGTACCTCAAGTACAAAAGCTCACTGAACACATCACACCACAGATATCATTTTTTGTCTCGAGCAAAACTACCATGTAGGATATCAAGGATAATCATGTTTGATCTCTCACTACCACTTAGTGTTTACAGATGTTCTAGTATCTTATTATACCGATAGATGAAACTCATTATTCTCAAAGAAAATATTGGATCAAGTCAGCCTAGATTGTTGAAGGCCCTTTTCAACAATCTATTATGTACTAGGAATAATTTAGAATATCGAGCTAACAAATTTTTTCGATATCCTCCAATTTAATCATATTGAATAGTCGAACACCACTCAAAATTCAATGTCTATAACGATAATGATATGATTACATTAATAATATCAAGAATACCTTTTATTAATGTACGTTTACAAGATTGACTATAGGGCTTACATCCAACAATTACTATAGTCCAATATTCCGTAAAGCATAACCAAAATAAATTTGTTTTATGTTAATTATAGGTGTCATTTTGATGCCACTTGAAGGAATGGAATATTAAAATCACATGATTTACACAGCTGAATTAAAAAAAAAAATCATATTTAAATCATGTTTCTCAAAGTCGGATCTATTTGTATCAACATAAACTAATAAAACAGTGAATGATTAAATCTAATTGAATCGATATACTTCTTTTGGTGTTTCAGCTTCAAAGTCTGTAGTTTTTGAGGCTTGACTTGAGTAGTCTCTTCCAAGAGAGGCTAGATCTGGTCTCATTCCGATTGCAGAGAAAAAGTTCTCCAAGAAGCAATACAAGTATCTTTCATCCAATAGTGTCCACAAAGAAAACTCCGTAGGGATAATGTTCTTGAGATTTCTAACAACTAAAGTGCAGAATATTAATTACTAAAAATTTAGTTTATGAAAAGTTTGAGTTAGCATCATGTACATGTTTTTCGATCATTCCAATAAGTAATTCAAGCTACAATCGAAATCTACCACTAAGGAAGAATCTACCAATTAACTATCATGGATTATCTTCACGATTCAATTCTTACATTAACTAATCTAAGGTGAATTAATCGTTAAGTATAATACATCCAATTAAGTCGTATCAATTCTTAAGAAGATGGGTTGTATAACGGTTAGATCTAAATCAGAGGTCTTAGACCTAGCATCACAAGTATTAATAAATTCACCTCTAACCTCTAAAAGACAATTAGAACATAAACTCACTGAAAAACATCTTCAAAACTTAAATCCTTGTTATATAATCTTTATACACAAAAAAGATAGAACAAAAGTGGGTTCCAAATTGCCACTACCCGAATCCTCTACGTCAATCGTCGTGGACCTTCTGCTGTGATTTTCATTAGGGGTTTGAGCATGGATCTTATCTTCTGTCACTATAAATTTTGATCTAAGATTCACAAATCAACAACGTTCACCATCAACCAGATCTTTCGTCGAATAAATTTGAAAAGGGCAACGCTTCTGATGAAAATGGAATCAAAGATCTTCTTTCCGTTGAGATTTTGATGGTTTGACTCAAATCAGAGGTGTAGCCACTCTACCGTATTCAATAGCATTCTGCGTTGTTCGTGGTCGTGTAGTGTGTCGATGGATTTTGAGATCGGCATTATGGCTACAAAGTGTATATCTCTAATCAGATCTGAGATTTTGATTGTTTGATCTTGATCTGCTGTTGGGTTTGTCTGCTGCCATCTCCAACGGTTCCTTAATATTTGGTCAGATCTAAGCGTTTCTATGGCTTCAATTGTTTGTTGTAATTTCTTGTTAGATCTATAGATCTAGAACATAAATGTTTTTAGTCGAAGCCAAGGTTACATCATCTGATCATATGAGATATTCGGATCGTGGATTTGAGGTGTTGATGGCCCAGGGTTTCTGGTCATGTGGCTATGAACTAGGGCTAGTATGGTGGTGGTTTCCAGTGACAGTTTAGTCATGGAATTGCCAGGCCAATAGACCGCTGGTAAAGTGCAAATTCCAATGTCTTTGCCTCACGCTCCCAGGTCCTATCGCTCATTTGTTCAAAAATATTTTTCATCCATCCTCTATTTGGAATTGAAACTAATTGTTGATTTGAAACCACTTGCAATTCATTAGGTTGAACCAACGATTTTCTTTTCCCATCAAGACATTCAAGGATTAGCTAAACCGTTTCGATACACTTTGGTGGGTAAGTTCTCCCATACAAAACCATCCTATTTAGATTTGGAAAAATTCTTTTTAAACTTTGGTTTGAGTGGGGGTTTTAAGATTGGCTTTCTTGATCACAAACATATTCTTATTCGGTTTACTATAGAGGAAGATTTTCAGCTGATTTGGTGAAAAGGAAACTGGTTTGCGCATGGTTTTTCGATGCGTATTTTCAAATGGTCTACCTTTTTTCGATCCCATTTGGAATCGACTGTAGCTTCAGTATGGATTTTGTTATCTAAGTTTCATATTCATTTTTAAAATGCTCAAAGTATCTTTTTCATTATTCAATCATTTTCTACTCCTCTAAGACTGAATTTTGCAATTGTGGAGTTATCAAAGCCACATCTGGCTCGAGTGTGTGTTGAAATTGATCTCCTCAAGCCAGATGGAATAGAATTTGGATCGGTGAAGGTGATGATGGTAGTGGTTTTTGGCAACCGATTCATTTAGGAACAATTCTTTCATACTGCACCCATTGCTTTCATCAAGGCCATGAGAAGAGTTCTTTTATGCTAATCACTCTACCAATTGACTTGAGGCAAACAATCAATGAGAAACAATCCAAAAATAAGGAGATTAATCAAGTTCTCTTCCAATGGGAAGCTGTTGATGCAGGTTTTGATAAAGCTATTAATCTCTCTTGGTGATAGGTAAATCAGGAGGCAGTGGAAGTAGTTGGTCAGGGTGAAGCAACAACGAACATTGAGAAAAATAGTTTAAAAGATGGTAAAAAATAAAAATGTTTTGCGAGAAGGGACGTAGAAAATATGAAGAAAAAAAAACTTAACCCTACTGGTAATGTTCCTAATCAATATCTTCCAATTAGGGAAGTTAGTAGAGGTAAAGATATCTATTTTGGCGCACAAAATTATGGGGATCCAAAACTCCTAGTCCAATTATATGTACATGGATTGATAATATAATTCTATATAACACTATTTCAAATATCATCTCATTCTTCATACCACTCTGGCTAGAGGTTTGAGTGAATTATACTAAATCGAATCACATAGGACACATATCTTTCTGCTGAGAGTGATAGATCGTATATTGCATACTCCTATATTTACATGTATGTCCATTTATACTTGATGGAAACATTTGAAGTTTTGTGGCTAGAATACAACAATCAGTATTATCAAAGTATATTAGCACATACATGTAATATGCAGTAACTCAAGTCAAAAAAATCACAAATATAATCACGAATATTCGGGGTCTGCAACAACATTGATATAATTCGAGAATAATATCAAAATATCTTGTATTATTTATTTATTTATTTGATATTATTACAAGTGTACCAGCGATTGTCTATAGATCTTATCCCCAACAACCTAAACCCTACAGGAGTTTTTCTGCCTTGATCTCATTTAGGGTTAAACCCTTCCTTAACATCACACTTAATTATCACTATCATCATAGGATAAGCAAACGAATATTTCTTATGGATATCTACCGATATTAGGTGATAGTGAATAATTCACGTATTATAGATTGTTTCTACCCATTGAACCTGTTTAATGGGGTTCCCAATCATAAAGGTTGGGTTACTTCCCTATTTGACTTCCTTGTGGTCTTAGGCACATCCCTCTCGACAAATCTGGGACTCCCCTCCTAAACAAACCTTTGATTAAACGATCAATGATAGGTGTAAAATACCTATCTAATTTTAAAACCGAATTTGCCAGTTTTTTATTATTTTATTGAAGTTTGAATATTTTTTTCGCTGTTTTTATTAGTCAGGAGTAGGGACGTAAACAATTGGCAAAACGAGTAAAATGGTGGAGAAAAGGGTAGCCAAAAAGATGAAAAAAATGAGGTTTCAAAGAGCAGTGCAATTCCGCCTAGGCGAAGTTTCCACCGCCTAGGCGAAAATTCATCAGAAAGTTGCGAATGCTGAAAAGTTGAAATCCGCCTAAACGAAGTTTCCACCGCCTAGGGTGAAATTCGTCAGAAAGTTGATTGCGCTAAGAAGTTGAAATCCGCCTAGGCGAAGTTTCCACCGCCTAGGCAGAAATCCGTCAGAAGGTTGCAAGAGCTGAAGTATTGAAATCCGCCTAGGCGAAGTTTCCACCACCTAGGCGGAATTCCATCATAACGTTGGAAGTGCTGAATTGCTGGAAGAGTTGAACTGCTGTATATCCGCCTAGGTGAAGTAGCTACTGCCTAGGTGGAATTTCGTCAGAAAGAAAGGGGATCAAGAAGTTAGTCCTCTGCCTAGGCGAAGAGACCATCGCCTAGGCAGAATTTTATCAAGAAGTTGGTATTTGCTTGTGATAAGTTCCGGTCTTATATCATTGGGTCAAAAGTGATCGTCTACACGGATCATGCGGCTATCCGGTACTTATTTGCAAAGAAAGATGCCAAGCCAAGATTGATAAGGTTGATTCTTCTATTGCAAGAGTTTGATGCTAAAATAAGGGATAAAAAGGGGAGTGAGAACGTTGTTGCTGACCATTTGTCGAGGTTGATTCAAGAAGACGGTGACAAGTCTAGCATCACGGAAGTGTTCCCTGACGAACAACTATTTTCAGTTGAAAATGCACTTCCTTGGTATGCGGACATTGTGGATTATCTTGCATGTAACGTGTTACCACCTGAGTTGACGGGAGCCCAAAGGAAGAAATTTCTTTTTGATGCAAAGTATTATCTGTAGGACGAGCCATTGCTATTCAAGAAATGTGCTGATCCGGATATGTGTTCCGAAGGAGAAAATGACTAGTATTCTTTGCCATTGCCATTCCTCACCTTGTGGCGGCCATTTTGGTGCAACTCGGACAGCATCAAAAGTACTTCAATCAGGTTTTTACTGGCCTTCTTTGTTTAAAGATTCATATACATTTGTGAAAACTTGTGATAGATGTCAAATGGTGGGTAACATATCGAGAAGGCATGAATTGCCACTAACATCAATTCTTGAGCTTGAGTTATTTGATGTGTGGGGCGTAGATTTCATGGGGCCATTTCTGCCGTCATTTGGCAAGGAGTATATTTTGTTAGCAGTGGATTATGTGTCTAAATGGGTCGAGGCCGTGGCAACATCTACCAATGATACCAAAGTAGTTTTGAAGTTCCTTCAACAAAATGTCATGACACGGTTTGGGACACCTCGAGCCTTAATCAATGATGAGGGAACCCACTTTTGTTACAAAATGCTAAGCGCTTTGTTGGCAAAGTATGGGGTTAGACACAAGGTGGCGCTACCATACCACCCACAGACAAATGGCCAAGCTGAGGTTTCAAACCGAGAAATCAAGCTAATTTTGGAGAAAACGGTTCATACTAATCGCAAGGATTGGGCGGTGAAGCTTGACGATGCCTTATGGTCTTATCGCACGGCTTTTAAGACACCGATTGGCATGTCGCTGTATCGATTGGTGTTTGGGAAAGCGTGTCATTTGCCCGTTGAATTGGAGTACCGTGCATTCTAGGCGATTAAGAAACTCAACTTTGACATAAAAGCTTCTGGTGCGCAACGTCTCCTCCAATTGAATGAAATGGAGGAATTCCGGCACGAGGCTTCTGAGAATGCCAAGCTTTACAAAGATAAAACGAAGAGGTGGCATGATAAAATGATAGTTCGGTGGGAGTTCAGTCCAGGCCAACAAGTTTTATTGTCTAACTCAAGGCTGAGTGGTAGCGCGCGAAATAACACGCCGCTACTTACACTCGCAAGTATATGAGGTCTAAGTTTTAGTATAGTGTGATCGTTAAGATCGAGTTATCGTATCCACAGGGTTTGTTGTCGTTACTATCGAATACCGCATTTGTCGTGACCTAATTTTATCTAGGCGACAAGCAAATGTAATTAATTAATTAAACTAATACTAATATATCCTAAATTAACTACACTAATATGTTAATATGTTCTAGGGTGAAGAATTGCATAGGGATTAACGTGTTTACAAATACGTGTTCGATTCCGATTTACTCGCGTTTACGTTGTTCGACCTATTTGACAACTTCGGTACGTAAACTCCGCCGCCACCTCTTTCGAGTGTAAGATGGGAGAATACATGATTTCGAGTCAACGAAGAAGTCCCTTCAACGTCTTAACGACCCTAGGTCACGTGAGTCTCGCCCAACGTCATTGATTGCACACAATCCAACTCCCTCCCGGGTTATTGGATCGTCGCGTTGTATTTACCCTATCGATAATCTCCGTTCTAAAACTCCCTCGCCACCTCTTCCGAGTGTAGGACGAGGGATATAACATGATTTCGAGTCAATGAAGAGGTCCCCCTCAACGTCTTGACGACCTTAGGTAGCGTGTGTCTTGCCCCACGTCATCGATTGTCCACGATTCGAACCCCGATTGGGTTATAGAATCGTGGCGTTTGTTTACCTTAATCCGAATCTGGGGTTTTGTCAAAACCCCGTATTCTCCATTTATCAATCCAAGCATAATAAATAAAAAATACGATAAATACAATCAAACTACGAAGAACAATCAGAAACGAAACACAGAAATCATCCAAACAACGTATTTATAAATATTAGGTTAATCCCTACTACAATCCATATTTAACTCGGGGCCATAGCCGCATATACAATGAAATAACGAGCTAAATATGCTCACATGCTCCTAAGATAAAGAAATAAGGAAAAACGATCGAAGAACTTAGCCACGTCCGAAGATAAACCGCTAAGAACGCTCAACGATCGATTCGCCGTCTTCTCTACTTCGGGATGTGAGCTCCACCACTAAAATTCCTAACCCTTGGCTTAAGTATAGCCTAAAGGGCTCAAAAATGCAAGAGAGAGGAGAGAGAGCCGACCAAAGGGGGAGGAGAGGGGATATTTATAGCAAAAATATCCTAAAAATATCTAAAGGCTGTGCAGGGCAAATCCGCCTAGGCGGTGGAAATTCCGCCTAGGCGGAGTTAGGTCGGTTAAGTCTGATCGCCTGGGCGGTGGAGTAGGCGGTGGACTGGAGAACATTCTGTTGGATTTTTGCCTAAGCGGTAGAAATTCCGCCTAGGCGAGCGGCTATCAGTAGCCCTTCTTCGTCCTCTGTTGGATTTTCGCCTAAGCGGTAGAATTTCCGCTCAGGCGGTCGTCCGTCAATAACATTTTGCTCTTCTTTGCATCTTCACCGCTTAAGCGGTGGTCTGGACACTTAAGCGGTGGGCGTGTTTCGTCTTTTAGCCTCTGAGCTTGTTTATCCACCGTAACTTCGAACCGCTTTGGTTCGATCTCATCATTTTAGCTCCAGTTTCCTATCTTTTTGACCCACACACCTGAGTTATACAAAAAGTATAAATACTAATTAAAACATAATAAAAATAACTATAAACATAGTCGAAAACTAACCAATTCAGATTGGAAATAGATAGGTTTTTCACACCTATCACTGAGACTCTTTTCCGGAAAGTTGAAGTTCCGGTGGTTTGGACCGTTCCGGATCAAGCATATTTATCCATTTGGTGCTATCGAGCTAGAAGGCGAAGACAAACGAAATTTCCGAGTCAACAGGGAGCGGATCAAGCACTACTTCAAGGATGAAGAGTGAGTTGTGGAGAACATCTCCCTCGTTGAAGGATAGAGCTGGAATTCATAAACATCCATGCTAGGGACGTAAAACCAAGCAACATCTTTTGATATGTCATTGAGGGTAATGAACATTCCCAACTTCTGTATAAATTACTTTTTGGAGATCGTATTGATCTCATAATACTATTTTTTGTGATGAATTGATGAGGCTAGATACTTAGGATTGATTTGCATGCTAAAACTCATTTGAGGAACGAAGAGGAAGTAAGCGGTGTAGAGCAAAAATGTGAAAACCTGAAGGAATCCAGCTAAAGTCCTCACTGGCGTAAATTCGGCCAGGCGGAAAAACCATCGCCTAGGCGAAAATTGGACAAAAGGCTGAGAAAACATACTGGCGTAAATTCGCCTAGGCGGAAAAACCACCGCCTTGGCGTAAATAGGAAGAAAAAGTCTGAATTTTTACACTGTCGTAAATTCGCCCAAGCGGTAAAACCACCGTCTAGGCGAAAAAATGAAGAAAAACTGAGTTCCTACACTGGCGTAAATTCGCCCAGGCAGAAAACCCACCGCCTAAGCGGATTTACAATGAAATCAAGGGTTTCACACTGGTGTAAATTCGCCCAAGCGGAAAAACCACCGCCTAGGCGAATTAACACCAGAAAGTTTTTAAAAAGAAAAAGGCGCTACTTCGCCTAGGCGGAAAAACCACCGCCTAGGCGAATTCACGCGAGCCCTATTTTAAAACACAATAGTCCTCTTCGTAAACGGCACTTTTCTCCTAAAAATTTCAAGAAACCTCTCAACTTCACCATCCCAAATCTCTTCCTCCCGTTAAAGTTTCATCCTACATTGCTAAAAACTTGGATTTTCACCAAGAATCTTCGTCCAAACGTGGAATTTCTCTTCCCATTCTCAAAAATTAGGGTTTAAACGGTGAAACAGTGCGAGATCGCCATCCTCCAGTGATTTGATCAAAAATTTTCAACAATTGTCAATGATCCTATTTTTCATTTAGTTGTTGAAAGATTTGCGTCATTTGCTCGTTTATTTCAAAAATCAATAGATTTGGTTAGAACCCTAAACCCCTTTAAACCCGAAATTGCGGTTTTCATGTTATTTGAGATTTAGGAATGATTAATGGTAAACCCTATCTTGTTTTTGTGTTGATACACAATGTGAATCATTTATGTTATGCTACATTGCGACAAAAATGTGATTTGGTTATGGTTGGTGGGATATCTTGTGAAATTTGTATTGTTTGGCTTTGGTTGGCTTATGTTGGATAAAATAGGGCATTGTGTGTTCGCTGACAAGGGTTTGAATTGTGTGTTCTATTGTTATTATTATGGTTGGTGTTGTGATTGTGATTTACAGGCAAAATGGCAAAGCGCGGTGTAGCCAAGCAACCACGAACAGAAGAACCTCCGGCTGCTTCGGATTACAACTCTCTCAAATTTTTCTCCAAGCAGGCTGAGGACCATTACAACGATCATTAAAGTAAGCGTCCCGGCATTCTCCAGAGGGGGTTCGGACCTCTGAATGATCTCCCTGAAGAATTCAGGACCGTCATTCAACAAAGACGATGGGAACAGTTCTGTGCTTCACCCCAACCTGGGGAGTTGGCCCTCGTACGAGAGTTCTATGCGAACAATACGCAGGCCACGGGATTTCAGACAAGGGTCCGGAACATTCCAGTTCTATTCGGTACGGACCATTTCAACGAGTTGCTTGGATTAACGGGGCCGGAAGCCTCCAGAGATTTATCCGATGCCGCCACACCGACAATAAGTGTGGTAATTCAGACCCTGACGACGGGAAACGACCAGTGGAAGAACACATGGCAGGGTCAGGCAATCTTCAAGTCGTGGTTTCTGAAACCGATCCCTAAGATTTGGCATCAATTTATCTGCGCCAATCTGCTTCCTACCACCCATGTGTCTGATGTTTCCAAGGAGCGAGCGTTTATGCTCTACGGCATTGATAGAGGGACGCCCGTCAACGTCGGTTGGCACATTTACTCTTGAATAATTCATACTGCCAGGACGACGAAGGGTGGCCTTCCTTTTCGCTCCTTCCTCACCGCTCTCTTTCAACGAGCCGGAGTTCGTATCATGTCCACAAGTCCCTTTCCACCTATAAAGCCACTCGATCTTTCCATGATTAACAGGTTATGGAAAGGCGGACTAGGTGAAGGAGATGAGGTTCAGGAAGAGGAAGAAGTTGGCCCTTTCGGAGCCACTGACGCCCACAACCCGCCGCGACCAGCTCATCCAAATTTCACGAGATGTCCGTAGTCTCCAGTTCGATATGAGCCAGATTCAAGCTAATTTTACTCGGATGGAGAACTACATGGATACCTACATCGGAGAACAGGATCAAAACCAAAGAGTTTTATTCGAACATCTCGGAATCGACATGGCGCGTTATACGCCCGTGCCACCTTCCGAGACTGATGATCCGCCACCACCATCTCCTCTACAATGAACGGTAGGAGACTAGACTTGTGTGTCTTCCCTCCTAGGTATGTGTCCACCCTAGTTTTCAATACGTATATTTCTATTTAGTTATTGGGTTCGCTGCTTAGGCTGTGAGGACACTGCCTCGTTCCAGTTGGGGGGTATATGATATGCAAGCATGTAGTTTTTGGTTTTTTGGGGGGGATATGAAGGATGGCAAATTTTTTGATGTAAAAGGGACAAAATTCTTTTTGTCTACAAATTTTTGTTTATAATGATATTAATGTTAAATTTTTGTAAATTTTGAAATTCTTTTTGTTATGCATGTGTAATGTTTAGCTATGCATGTGTAAGGATTATTAACATAAGTAATGTTAGTTTGTAGAATTAGAGTAGATTTGTTAATGAATATAGTTGTACGTGCATGCTGAGTTTTGAGTTTGTCCGAACTATGTCCTGATTATGAAAATTACCTCCTAAATTGCATATTGAGGTCGGGGGTAATGCCATTCACATGTGTTTTGTGTGCTTAACTTGTCGATTAGGTGAAAATTATTTTGATCCTAAAATCACACGATTGCATAAACTCATTGTATAACTAGTTGAACGATTTGACGCCAATTATGCAGTGATAAGTTCATGACAGAAATGAGGAATCTAGAACTTGACTGGGGGAGGCTTGAGGTGAAATTATAGGTAAGGTAATTCCGGTGGCATGATTTAGGCCTTCATTTTTATTGCTTGAACCATTCGAAACTAACCTGAAAAGTTATTCCCTCGTTCTTCTGTCGAAGCCATAAAATTTTTCACTTCAGAATTTGTTTCTATACTTTAACCAAGTAAATCTTTCAGAACCATTGTCGCTAGGAATAAAAGTGAAAATTGAGTGAAAACAAGTAGCATTAGATTATGCTAACTTGAAGCGGGCAATCGGGGTTTCAGTTTAAATGTTTTTGGTTAAGTATTAGAGTATTCATTTGTCAATCCTTTAGTTGTATCTACACGCCCCTAAAATTGTACAAAATTGAATAAGTTTGGGGGTGTGTGTTTGTCTAAAAAAAAAAAAAAAAAACTATGTGAATATAATGTTTAATTTCGGTTGTTGTGACGAGTGAATACAAGTTTACTAAATCTTGTTCAGGGTAATATCTTCAAAGATAAGGGGGGCATGAGAGAGATTTAGCGACAAGCGTTTGTACCTCGGGTATCGTTAAAATTGTAACTAGTTTCCATTTCTACGATACCCTTGGCCGTTCTCCAAAGCCAAACCATGCCTTATTGATCTCGATGAATGTCCGAAGCTACATTAGTGGATAGTTGAGCCCAGTCAAGCTTATGGCTTTCCTGAATATTTTAACAAGTTTAAGTCATGACCTTATTCATTGAATAATCCAATCCGGTGTTTGATTAGTTATATATCCGAGTTCTCACACACACACATTTCAATTGGATCTAAAATGATTTTAACTGATATTGAGTGTTGAAATTCTGGGACACCACGTGGTGTGTGTTATTCCTTAACCGGATCTGATTACGGGTTGTTGAGGGAAGAATAACATGGTTTCTTTGATTAAACTTAAATCTCACAGGTGTGTACTTTTTATTTGTTAATGATTACTTATCTGTAGTTTTGCAATTAGCTAATTAGTGTAGTTAGTGTTATTTAGCATTAGGGTGTTTTGCTCGAGAATTAGCAAAATTCCAAGTTTGGGGGTATTTGATAGGTGTAAAATACCTATCTAATTCTAAACCGAATTTGCCAGTTTTCGAGAATTTTATTGAAGTTTGAATATCTTTTTAGCTGTTTTTATTAGTCAGGAGTAGGGACGCAAACAATCGACAAATCGAGCGAAATGGTGGAGAAAATAGTAGCAAAAAAGATAAAAAAATGAGGTTTCAAAGAACAGCGCAATTCCGCCTAGGCGAAGTTTCCACCGCCTTGGCGGAATTCCATTAGAACGCTGGAAGTGTTGAATTGCTGGAAGAGCTAAACTGCTGTAAATCCACCTAGGTGAAGTAGCTACCGCCTAGGCGAAATTCCGTCAGAAAGAAAGAGGATCGAGAAATTAGTCCTCCGCCTAGGCGAAGAAACCATCGCTTAGGCGGAATTCTAACCGACTTAAACTCCGCCTAGGCGAAGATTCTACCGCCTTGGCGGAATTTGCAGAACAGCCTAAAATATTTGTTTAGATATTTTTGAACCCCTAGGCCTATTTATACCCCTTTCCCACGTCTGAAACCGGTTGTTGAAGAACCCTAACCCTAGTAGAGAGCTCTTAAGCTATATTTTAAAGATCAAGAAGGAGGTTTATCATTCAGACAGAGGAATCACTTGCGGATTGATCATTAGCGACAGTGAACCGTTTCACTTCCAGATTTGATCGTTTCTCTCTTGTTTTTATCTTTGTAATCATTTTTTCATATTTAAGAATGTTGAATCCCTCTTATTTTGTATGGTATATGGTTAAGATCTTATAGTATTAGTTAAATGTTACTTAGGTTTAGTTGAAATCATGTAATTGTTAAGTTGAAGGAATTAATGTTACTTTAATGTGTTGTTTGTCTAAATCCGATTGTGTTTACCATTATTCTTGATATTATGCTTGTATTAATAAACTGAGAATACGGGGTTTGACACTTGGGAGAGGTAACCTCCGATTCGGATTAGGGTAAATACAACGTGACGTTCTAACGACCCGGGAGGGCATTAGAACATATGCAATCTATGACGTTGACTAAAGACTCACACGACCTAGGGTCGTAAAGGCGTTGAAGGGGACTTCTTCGTTGACAGAAGTCGTGTAATACCCCGCCTTATACTCGGGAGAGGTAGCAGAGGAGTTATCGATACAGAGAATATTGGAATAGATAGAAAACCATTATAGCTAACTTAATGATGTCGATTATGCATTATGTGAAAGAAATCAATACCTAAGTAATTAGTGTAATTAGAACTAACCTTATAGTTGTCGTTTATCTTAGTATATTAAATAGAAAACAAACAAAATTTAATTAGTCGAGATAATATGAAATTATTTAAATCGCAATACTCAACCGAATTACACGTCATTCCCAGTGGAACGATATCCGATCTTGCAAAATCCATTATATTAAAATTAGACCTCGTATACTTGCGAGTAGTCATTACCGCGAGGACGATTGTTGTGAATCCTCGCGCGTACAATCAACAATATCACTTTTTTATCTCACAAAATCTAGAGATATTATATTTCTTTTCAATGTACTCTTAACACATGTATCTAACCTGTATATGTCAGTTTATATTTTTATTTGTATGTTTGTGTTTTACTAAGCCCATAATAGCTTTATTGTCACAACGAAAGGATATTGCACGAATTGGTTGTCCAACGAAGGGAAAATGTAAAAGTAAGTTTTTGACGCATTTTGTTTTCGTCCATATGGTGTAAGGTGCTATAACGTTTACCCCATTATACTTCTTCAAATACTAGTTTGTATTTTAGAGCCCCAGAATCTAGCATCTCTACCTAATAAAAATATAAGCCAAGTGGTAGATTTCACATCTAGGCTTCCAGAAATCCAGTTTACATTACTTAAACCTTAACCTACATGAGAAAAACCTTCGTAACATGAGGTAAAATCTAAACTTCTATAAAGATACTTACTAGGGTTATGAGGATACTACTTAATCTTCTAATTGCATACGATATATTAGATCTAAATTTATTTAAATAGATATAAAAGAGATTTAATCATTTGTGAATACTTGAATTGAGATATTGGTTGACCATTGTTCTTCTTCAAATCTACACTAGAATCTAAGGTGTGCAAACATGTTTCACATCAAAGTACTAAAACTTCTTCCACATTTTCAATGCAATACTTGACTGACTCTATAATTTCATTCCTAAAATCACATATGCTTCTCCAAAATCCTTCATAGCAAAGTACGTAGACAAGTATGGCTTCACATCCTCTACAATCTTTAGATTAGTTACCAAATTAATTACATAATCTACATAGAGACACAAAATAGCACTACCCCCACTATTCTCTATGTAATATAAACACTTATCATGACCATTGATTCTCAAACTATATTCTAAAATCCCATTATCAATCTTTTCATGTCATTGCTTAGAAGATTGCTTGAGACCATATAAAGACTTTACAAACTTACAAAACTTGTATTATTCACCCTTAACAATAAAACTCTCAGGTTGTTCCATATAAATTTTCTCATCTAAATGTCCATTTAGAAAGGTTGTCTTTACATCCATTTGATGTATAACTAGGTTATGAATAGAAGATAAAGGTATAAAAATTCTAAAATGATAATACTAGTTACAAGAGAATAATTATCAAAATAATCAATTGCTTTCTTCCCATTCTTTTGTGTAAATCCTTTAGCTACCAATCTTACTTAATAAAGGATATAGGGAGAAGAGATAAAATATATTGATTGTTTGTATATTCAGAATGAGTCTTATTCTCCTAATTATATAATTGCAGAAATAGGCTAAATTAGGAAGAATACTATTGAAATAAATGGGCTCATAAAGCCCTACAATAAAGATCCCAAAAATAAAATTAACGTATAAATATAATATTTCAATACTCCCCCTCAAGATGGGGCGAAAATATTAATGAACTCTAACATGCTAATAGTTGATTGAAGAAGAAATGGTCTTGTAGACTTGGTGAACATATCAGTAGCCTGTTCTGAAGATGGGCCGAAGGCTGGTGTGATGATTCTCGATTGGACTTTCTCACGAATGAAGTGGATATTCATCTCGATGTGTTTTTTCCTTTCATGAAGGATTGAGTCTGAGGATAACGTTATAGCAGACTTGTTGTCACAAAAAAAGTAAGATGAGTTTCTCACAAGAAGACCCAACTCGGTCAAAAGATAACGAAGCCAAAGGAGTTCACACGTTCCTTGAGCCATAGCACGATACTTAGCTTCAACAGAAGATTGGGAGATGACGAATTGCTTCTTACTCTTTCACGAGATTAGGTGTCTTCTATTAAAGGTGCACAGGCCTGAGGTCGAACGTCTATTGTCCTTCGATCTTGCATAGTCAGCATCTATAAAACAGGAAAGTCCCTCCTATGCCCCTGTTAAATAAAAGAACCCAAGACCGGGGCATATTTTGAGGTACCGAAGGATATGAAAGACAACATCCAAGTGTGATGTACGTGGTGAGTGCATAAATTGGCTCACAATGTTGACAGCTTACGTAAGATTTGGCCTTGTATTAGTCAAATAGATGAGGCGATCCACAAGTCGCTGATATACTGATGGATCTAATAATAATAATTCTCCTGAGTCTGCTATTAAGTTAAGGTTCGAAATCCTGGTAGAGGCTTTATATAGATAGTCTCAATCAGGTCACCATTAAGGAAGGTATTCTTGACATCCAACTGGTGCAGAGGCCACGAATAGGATGCAGCTAACGAAACAAGGAGCCAGATAGTGTAGTCAATTTAGTAACCGAGGCAAAGTGGCACCGAAATCTTTTCCCGCGATTTGTATGTAGTCCTTAGCAACAATTCGTGCTTTTTACTGATCAATCGATTCATCAGCCAAATATTTGACACTGAAGACCCACTTACAACCAACCAGCCGTTCACCAGTCAGTAAGTCCCACGTCTAATTCTACTTTAGGGCATCCATCTCTGCTTGCATGGCGGCAACCCACTTTGGATTCTAGAGGGCCTCATGAACAGAGCGAGGAATGACAACCGAATCAATTTGTCCAATGAAGGATTTATATTGAACCGAGAGATTCTAAAAAGACAAATACTTGGAAATTGGATGATTAGTAGAATATGAAATAAGATAGCCGGATGGTCGGCAACGTTCTCGGGTCGGGTAACGGTGGGGAATAGGGTCAGAGATAATGGGAGATGGAGATATACCTGAGTCCAGAGAAGATGTCGGCAGAAGATGTGAGACATGTGGACGATGAGAGTAGATTCATAAGGGAGTGGGTGAGGGGTCAGGTGGTGGGTGTGATGTGGGTGGGGAAGATATATCTAAAACAAGGATAGGACGCGAAAGTGGGGTATGATCCTCGATAGTGGTTGCCTCAATAGGTAGAGAATGTACAATACCCGAAAAGTAAGGTACACTCTTGAGAAAAATAACATCGAGAGAGTGGTAAGTACAGTGGGTAATTAGATCGTAGCATCTATATCCTTTCGACATAGAAGAATAGTCGAGGAAAACACACCAGATATATTTATCATCTAACTTAGTGCTAGTTGGGCTCCGATTCTGGACAAAACACGTACAACCAAAGACACGGGGTAAGATAGGGAAAAAGGTGCTAGTGGGTTGCAATATATAAATGGGGTTTTTTCCTATAAGGCCATGTCTCGGTGTGCGATTATGAGATAGGCAGCCGTAAGAATTGTTGTGTGCCAAAAAGATTGGGAACATTCATTTCTCGCAAAAGACAACGGACTACATACATGATATAAGTTCTTACGTTCCGCCACACTATTTTGCTTAGGGGTGTAAGAGCAGGTAAGTTGCTGAAGGATGTCTCGCTTATTAAGCTCAACCCAAAATTCATCGGATAAGTATTCCTGGCCATTATTTGACCTAATGTTGCACACTACAGTTTTATATTGGATTTTTATCATTTAAAAAAAGTGGAAAAAGTGAGTGTAAACCTCTGATTTAGGCTTCACCAAATAAACCCAAGTGCACCGACTATAATCATCTATAAAGGTGACATAGTAGCGATGTTTGGAAATGGCTATAACAGGAGAGGGTCCCAAAATATCAGAATGGATAAGATCAAATGCTTGGGAGGCACAATGCATGCGAGAAATATAAGAGGTACATGTGTGTTTAGACAATTCACAAACCACACATTGAAATTTAAAGTCTTTGCAAGCTTTATTAATAGACTGAAACAACTAATACAAATACTCAAAATTTGCATGTCCCAGATAGGTATGCCATAAGTTTAATTTTTTAAAAGAACACATAGAATGATCAGAAATAGGTAATACAGAAGCTTGCATACTAAAAGGTGGAACGGGTGGAGGTAGAGGGCTGCCGAAGTAGTATAGGCCTTCGCGTTTATATCCCCTGCCAAAAATATTCTTCGTAGTCAGGTCCTACAAGAAGTAACGATCAGGTAAGAAAACAATGGTGCAGCTAAGATTTTTAGCAAGATGATTAACCGATAGAAGACAATAGGCAAATTTAGAAACATAGTAAACAGAGTGAAGAGTGATATCAGGGTCCAAGCAATTGAATTGGAAAAGTGAGAAAACCCTTAATATTGATTTTAAAAATAAACTGTCCAACCTTCAAGAGGCTTTACAAACCATATAAACGAAACTCTACATGTAAAAATTATAAAATTTGCGAAAAGGTTCTTAAATTATTGAAAAATTGCAAAACTAGCATGTAAAACAAAAAAGTGTCATGATGACCCTCGAAACGATGGAATTTGGCTAAAATCACGCTGGGCGTAGTCCGACATTTTGCTAAGAAGGTTGTTTCCATCGAAAAAATGGTATTTTTTGTCGAAAACAGACACAATTGACTAATCTGGTTAAACTTGGCCTTTTTGGGCCGTAGGGTGCTCTCTTTGGGCTATGAAGTCCTCCTTCTTTTGCATTGCATCAATCCCCCACCAAACCCAAATATGCCCCCAAACCTTCCAAAACCACTGACAGTGAAAGGAAAGATGCCCAATCTCTTCTATATCATCCTCTCACATAGGGCACAGAGTTTCCAAAACGTCAAAAAGCGCTTTCCTTCCCAACTCAAATCTCGTGAGAGCTTTGCCTCCCCAAGAATCCAAGAGAAGGCTTCCACTTTGGGGGGGAATCCACCCTATTCAAAAGGGATAGATGCCACTGTGTATGACCAATTGGTTGGCTCCTTGTAATATCGTACTTTCACTAAACCAAACATTGCCTATGTTGTTCATCATGTTCCTCAATTCGTGAGCCAACCTCGGACACACCACCTTATAGCTTCTAAATGAATACTTCGGCACCTCAAAGTGACTCTAAACTTTGGCCTCTTTTTTAGAATAGTGCTACTCCATGGACCCTCAATGCTTATTCTGATGCTAATTGGGCAGGCTACCTTGACTCTCATTACCCTACCACTGGCTTCTATGTTTTCTTGGGCTCCAATCTGATCTCTTGAACCGCCAAGAAACAATGTATTCTCTCTCGATCAAGCACCGATATTGAGTACTGATCCCTTGCCCATGTTTGTGTCGAATCCACATGGGTACTTCATCTGCTCTAGGAGTTTCCAATTTCTATATCCACACCTATTACCTTAATTTCCAATAATCTCAGCACTATATATATGGCCTCAAATCCTATGTTGTACACTCATACTAAGTATATCGAACTGGATTATCACTTTATACGGGAACACATTCCTACTGGCACACACTTAATTCAGTTTGTCCCTTCTACTAATCAACTTGCCGACATATTTACCATAGGACTCCGCAAGACACACTTTCATCTTCTACGAACCAACCCCGTCTCTCCAGGGTAGCCGAGTTTGCAAGGGAGTATTAAACCTATTTTCATTATGTATTACTATGTAATCATTTTATATTAGTTACGAATCTGTATTTTGGGTACGTAGGAACAATTACAAATCTTCTTTATTATTATTTAGGAACAGTTACAAATCATAACTCTTGTATAAATTGGGTCATTCTCTATAATGTAATAAATTGTGTCTTGATTTCTTACAGTTGGGTCCCTGATACCCGTTCACAGTGGTTTGTAAAAAGTTCACCTTGTGCCTGAAGGGACGTGTTGAAGCTCATATCGATGTTGGGCTTTTCCTCCCGATATTCGTTCGTAGTGGTTGTCAATGTCTACCCTGCGTGTGAGGCGGCGTGTTCAATTCCACATCGCTTGTGTTTCTTGATCCTGAGTTATATATAAAGTCTAGGATAATCAATCTCTTTCAATGCGTATTTTGAGAGTGAGTTAGGCTCATTAGGTTCCAACAGTAACCGGATGTAATTGCACCATAGCATTGCAATTTCCTTAACTAGCTACAATCTAATTTTCATTAAATTGCCATGCAATTACATTCTACTACCACATTAATTTTACAAAATCATGAATATGAATGGAAAATTAAGTATAAATAAGTAAAAACAATCTTATATTTAAGGTGTATTTACCATCCTCTACCATAAGTTTTGATTGAAAATCTGATATTAATTGGAAAAATCAGAAATGTAACTGACAATCTGAATCTGAAATGTAACTAACTATTAAAAATTATTGTGTAACTTAGTCAATAAAAAGCATTTAATACTCCTCCAAAATGTCATTAAATATTTTTTTGATTGTACAATTTTAATAAACAATAAAAGATAAAATAGTCTATAATTTCCAAGTCAAGTTAAAAAAGTTATTTCACTTGAAACCCAATCATTTCAAGTCGGAATCTCTTAACACAGTATCATAGTTAAGATTATGGAAATTCGTTGCTCATTCTTTGATAGTCAAATCATATTTGCAAACCAAGTTGCACTTAAAGGCAGATTTTAGATTTCTATCATAGATCGATCACTTGAGAATTCTCAAACCACTATCGTTTCAAGCCAACAAAATAAGTAGGTGTATTTGAGAACTAAGAACTTCTATAAGTAGGTATATTTATCTTTTGTAATTTTCTTTTTCTTTTTTAATAATGAGATGTCAAATTAATCACTTTGTTTATTTTGACTCCTCAGCATGCATATGATATTTAAAAGGTACCTTGAGATATCAGCCAAAGAAGACCAAAGTAGCAACCCTGAAACCCAACAGCAGCTTCAGGTCAGGCTTCATTGGCACTTTCGTCCTTCAACTATAAATTATTTCAATTTGATCACTCAGCTATCGCATTCCTGTACAGTTGGTTCAGTTTTTAATATAATAGAGAGCATTTGGCTATTCATATTGCAAAAGTTTAGGTAATTTAGGGGGTCAAAGTACAAATTCATTTGTAGTTTAGTGTTTCACATAGGAATGGCAATTCTACTTGAACCGCCGTGTAACCGAATGAAACATAACTGAACGGTTCGCTTTTGAAACCGATTAAATGATTTTGGAAGCTGAAGAGATTTTGGCTTTGATTTTGGGATTGTAACCGTGATATCGAATCACGTAACTGAACCGTGTAACCGATATTTTAGATATATTTTTATTATATATATATATATATATTCCTCTTTTTTTTTATTTATTTACAGTTTAATCTTTATATAAAAAACAACGGGTCGTAATTTTTTTTTTATATATCTATAAAATTTAAAAACCTTAAGTAGTTTCGCGGTTTTGGTTTTGTATAAAATTAAATGATTCAATTTTAAAATCGTTTATAAAAAATCAGCGGTGTTGGATTTGGGTTTGGTATATGTCTAACAGTTTTGGTTTCTAGTGAAACCGAACGGTTGCAATAGCTAGTTTCACATGTTCATTTCCATAGTATATTAACCGATGTTAAAAACTAGGGGTCAAAGTGCAAAATTTTAATGCATCCTCTCTCTCTTCCCCCTCCCTCTCTCTTTCTAGGGTTTTTTTTTTTTTTTTTGGTTTTCGTTTTGCTGAATTTGTTGCACTAATTATTATTCCCTTCTGTAGCATTTGAAGCATGAATCTGCAAAATTGGTCAAGAAGATTGAGCACCTTGAAAATTCTCAAAGGTTATTTTCTTAATTATACACACACGCATATATATATATATATGTTTACTTTCACTTTTCGTTTTAAAACTTATATATTATTGAACAATTCTTTGGAACAAAACTAGTTACTGCTCATCACACTGATTTTCAATTAGCACCACAGGGAAAAACAAGATTTATGACAGTTAAAAGTATCACGTTTTTTGTTTTCCAACTGACCGTGGTACATAGAAACACGATAGAAAGTATGATACTTATGATCATCACATTTACCAACTGTGATTGATGATATACAGAAAACTATAACAGTAACAAAAATGTAGGGTCGTTCACTTGTAATCTCACTTGTATGTAAAAAAATGAGATGATTAATGTGTTTAACATCTCCGTTTTTTCATGTGATTAAAGTGGTTAGTTGGATCAGTATATTAGTAATTAAATCATAGTATTAAACCTGGGTCCACTGTTTCAAGGTTTCTTAATCTCTAACACTGAATTTGGGATGTTTTAGGAAGCTCTTAGGGCAAAATTTGGCAACATGTTCCATAGATGAACTTCAGGAGATAGACGGCCAGTTGGAGCGAAGCTTGAAAAACATCAGGGTTAAAAAGGTAACAACAAAATTTTTTATCTGAAATTTCACTTTGCACCCTAAAGTTTATATTCGGTTTTACTTTGAACTTTGAATTCTCAATTCCTTCTATACTGAAATCTTCAGTATTAGCGTGAATTAGGCATCTTAGAATCAATTTATAGCCGTTGGATTTTATTTTTCTTCGTTATAAAGTTTTGGGTGCAATTTGGAAACGAGTGTAAACTTCTAGCAATCATATGTAATTTATTAAATTTATTTAAATTTCAGGCTCAGGTATTCACAGAGGAAATTGATAGATTAAAAGAAAAGGTATGTTGTATCTTAGTTTATTCTTATTCTTATTCTTATTCTTATTATTATTATTATTATTCTGAATTATTTTCGGCCTATCAAAAAAATAAAAAGAAATATTATTTTCAGTATTAATCCTATGGCCTTCTCATTTCTTCTTCATTTCAGGAGAGACTTTTGCTTGAAGAAAATGCAAGATTATGTGACGAGGTGAAATTTCTTATGTTTTCAAGTATTTTATATCCTAATTAACTCAATATCCTTCAAAATTAAGGGTGCTTTTAAAGTAAATCAGAGGAATTATTTGATAGAGCGACCCACAATGTTTGTCTAACAAAATCATGCCAAGTCGGATAAGTTACGAGATGTGGTAGGATGGCAATGGTGGCTTTTGGTCGGGTTTCGGTATAAACCAAAATCGTTAGAAAATATCAAATAGTAAACTATCGTTTTTTTTAAGTCGATCTCAAATCAAACCGTTCAGTTTTGATAAAATCAAAATTGAACCCACAAAACCTCAAACCCATTAAGTATCTATCTATACTTCCATGTTTAGTAATTTTTCTATTGTAATTAATATTTACTATAAAAGTTCCTAAGATCTTAAAACACAATTTCCAAACACACTCAAAACCAAATTTGAGTTCAATTGTCATCCTCTGATCACAACACCAGCATGATAACTTGATATTGACATTGGACTCAATATTTTCTTATAAAAAAAAGTCTTTTATGTTTTAATTTCCCAGTTAAGTCATTGAAGTTACAAATTTAAACTAATAAGTCTCTAGAACTCTACAATCATGTTTCAACCTTAACTATCTATATATTTCTTTACTTAATTTTTCTATAATGGATTATAATTTCAGTGTGGGGTGAAGCAATTAAAGCCACCAACAAAAGAGAAAGAAATTGCAAAATGCAACCGCAATGCAGAGGTGGAGACTGAATTGTTTATTGGCTTACCTGAAATGCGTTGCTCTTAGAATAAAATATATTATCGGGATCTATTTTTTTTTCAACATCAAATAATTGTACTTATATTTAGTAATAAGAGCGTAAAAAAAAAAATCAACTAATCTGGCAACAAACCAACTTTGCCCTTTCTTTCTAGATTGTTTTGGTGAGTTTTGTGTGTATTAATTTGATGCCAAAGTGCAAATCTATATGTTTTTATGTGAAAAGGGAAAAAAAATTGCAGTTAGGGTCTTTAAATGCTGGTGTAGTTTCACTTTGCTCAATGGATGATACTAAAGTTCTATCTCCTACGTCATATTTAGACAAAAAATTGTTATATCAAATATATATATATATATGAGTTTAAACTCAGGACAACCTCTTGTCATTTTCATTATACTCGAGATATTTATTCAGTTTGATCTCTCCGTCACATTTTATTCACAAAAGTAAACTTGTAACATTATTTTTTTGTTGTTATTTCATATTTTTTATTTTTTTAAAAATAAAAATAAAAATCTAGAATAAAATGTAAAAAATAAAAAGAAGAAAAAACTGAAAATATGATTTGAATTTTTTTTTAAAAAGTGGAAATTAAAATAAAATAAAATAAAATCTTCTTTTTTAAATTTAAAGATTTGTTTTTTTTTAAATCTTTCTTCCTATAAACACCATATGCCAAAAATAAAGAAATAAAACTCTTAACAAATAAACAATCGATTTTAGATTTAACGATTCAAATCAAATAGCATTTTAAACTGTTATAATTTTATACCATATAATACCTGTAATAATTGATATAATGAATTAGAAGGCATAAAAAGTTTTAGAGGGTCAAGAAAATTTATACCTCCACTTCTATTATGGTTAAATTAAATTATTTTTTGAACCCTTTAAATTTTACATAATTAATTGGTCATTTTTTGTACACATATAATTTATACAATTAATATAGGGTCTTTAGGTATGGAGAATGCCTAGTCTATATATGAATCGGGACCGATAAACATTTAATTATAAATGTAACCATTTTCTTATTAACGTGTGAGATAATTGTAGCCCAGATAGATAAATTAGCTGACGTCTTGGTTTCAAACCTCACCCTTCCTTTTTTTTTTTTTTTTTTTCCTCCTAACCATTTTCATTCTTCAGCCACACAGTCAGACACGATCACTCCATTTCCATCTTCTCTGCACATTGCATACGTTCCTCTCCAACCATCCTTACCACTGGTTGATCAATCCAGCCTCTCATGATCTTCGTTCACTACTTCATTCGTCTCCCTCCGCCAATGAACTCGGATTAGTTTTAACGCCTCTCACCTTCACCCTAAGCTCGAATTAGTGGATATGCCATGAAGAAAATCATTTCTTTATAGGGGCAAAATATAAATTGTTCTAATTTTAATGAATTAATTAACTCTACAATCCAGCTTTTGATATTAATCTAATGGGTCACATACAAATAGGAAATAGAAGTTTGGATAGGAAATGGTTAGTAATGTTGAACTGTTTAAAAATTTGGGGGTTAAAATGCCAATATAAAAAAAAACTGAGTCCATGATTTTTTAGGGATTAGTCTAGTAGAAAATCCTATGTGAGCTTATGTCCAGTAATAATCTCGAGTAATTAAATAATATAAAAGGACAATGTTTGTATTTCACATACCAAACTGGAATTTTACATATCACTATGTATGTATTTGGTGGCCGCAATTTATGCGCTGTCACTTTCACCGCAAGCGTACGGATTAAGTTTTAATATAGTGTACATTTCGGTCGGGTATCGTATCCATAGGGATTGGTTGAGATTACTATCGAGTACAGTGATTGTCATAACCTGACTTTATTTAAGCGCTAAAAATGGTATTTATAATTAAATACTAATACTAAAATACTAATTTAACTATACTAATGCTATATTGAGATAGTTTTGAGAGAATAGGTTGTTTAGGGATTAGTTTCGTTTACGAATACGTGTTCGATCTCGTTTTAATTTATGTTAACGGCGTTCGACTTATCCAACAATCTCAGCTCTAAAACTGTCTCGCCACTTCTCTTGAGTGTAAGACGAGGGAATACGCGACTTCGTGTTAACAAAGTAGTCCCCCTCAATGTCTTAACGACCCTAGGTCGTGTGAGTCTGGCCCCAACGTCATTGATTGCGTACAATCCAACTCCCTTCCAGGTTATTGGATCGTCACGTTGTGTTTACCTTATTGACAATCTTAGTTCTTAAACTCTGTCGTCACCTTTCCTGAGTGTAAGACGAGAGAATACGTGACTTCGCGTTAACGCCGAAGTCCCTCTCAACGTCTTAACGACTCTAGGTCACGTGAGTCTTATCCCAACATCATCGATTGTCCACAATCCAATTCTCGACCGGGTTGTTAGATTGTGGCGTTTATTTATTCTAGTTCGAATCCGAAATTTGTCAAACCCCGTATTCTCATAACATGATAAACAAACAATACGGCGCACACAATCAAAATAACGAAGAACATCTGCAAACAAAACACAAACTCAATTAAACAACGTATTCATAAATTATATTAATAATCCCTAAACAACCTATATTTAGCCAAGCGCCATAACCATGTATACAATGTAAAATGGCGTAAACATGCTCAACAACTACCAAAATGAAGAAAACAAAGAGTAGAAACGAGCGACTTAGTCGATATTCGAAGAATTGACACTAGAACTGTCGAACGATCGCTTCCCTCTTCATCTTCATCCTCGGGTTGAGAGCCCTCCCTCAAAAATCTCTCAAACTCACCCTAAAATATAGCTTAAGGGATTGAGGAGGTGATTCCACCGGAATAGAAGAGGAGAGGAAGGGTTTAAATAGGCAAAATATCTAAATAAATATCTTAAGACTGTGCAGAGCTGACCGTTGCGGCGGTGGAGTTTGTCGGTTAAGGTTCGCCTAGGCAGTAGAGAAGGCGGTAAACTTGGTGACATCCTGCATTGTCACCGCCGCGGCGGTGGATCTCAACTTCGCGGCGGTGGATGTTCAACAAGAATGGGTGCACTTTGTATCTTCACCGCTGCGGCAGAGGTCTGGAAGCCGTGGCGGTGGGATTTTTTCACAATATTGCCTCCTTGCTTGTTTTTTCACCGTTCTCGATACGATTTGATTGTTTATGCTTCAATTTCATACATTTTCACCTCCATACACCTGTTTTAATACAAAAAGAATTAAAACATATTAAAATCGTAATAAACGTACTTGAAAACTAACAATATTCGGTTTGAAAATAGATAGGTAATTTACACCTATTAGTATTATATAGCTGTCAAAATTCCTTGGATATTTAATTCAAATGTCTTAACTTTTTAATGAGATTAAAAATGAGTGCAATTGTAGACATTTGGTAATTGAATTCCTAAAATCTTGCGGGTCGTAGGATTATTAATTGGTGTTGGCCCAATGAGCTACCCAAGAGGAGGGTGAATTGAGTAGTAATAAAATTTAAACAAATTGTAACACTTCAAAATTTGAATAATTAATTTTATCCTAAATTAATTATTATCTTTATTGCAACGGATATGTGTTATGTATACTAGGTGCATACCCAAATAGCAAATATAAATTAAAGTAAAATTGCAGCACACTAAGATTTATACTGGTTCACCAAGCTACTATTGGCTAATCCAGTCCCCCGAACCCCACGGAGAGTTGTACCCACTAATCACTATGATCCCTTTAATCAAGTAAGAACCAAACCCTTACAAAATTATTATTTTCACAAGTTCAGAATCAATATTTACAATTCATTTTTACAGGTTCAGGAATAACCTTATCTTTTTCATAGTTTAAAGATTAACCTAATTCTTTTGTACTTAGGTTAATAATTAAACGTCACAAAAATACACCAAGTATCCTTTTACTCGGTAAGAATTGAACCATTATATATCACTCACAATTAATTCTATTCAGGAAGAATTAACACCTAATCTTTTTGTACTCTAGGCAAAGATCAAAATCTCAATCTCTTTACCGGAAGAGATTCAAACCAGCTAGCCCTAATTAGACACTCTTTGTTGATCCTAAGATTTTGATGGACAATTAAACATTGATGTTTTTTGTGGGACTAATGGTTTGTTTAAGTGTTTCAGTTTATTAGTTTCAATTGATGAAGATTTGATAATAAAGATGATAAAGGATTAAGAAGTTGAAGAATTTGAAAAACCTTGGGAAAACAACTCAGATTTAAATTTCAACTCTTAATATCCCAAGTAGGATCACACATAACACAAAAATATTTTTAAATAATTTTTATATATATGTGTGTTTTTAATAGGATCCTAATTAGCTAAATTATTTTCTCCTATGTGTAATTAAAAAAGAAATATTTATAATGTATTAAAATTGAATTTAAGTATTTAGTGGAGTTTATTAAGAAAATAAATTAGTTAAAGGGGCAAAATTGTCAATAAGAATGATTTAAAAACGAGTTTAGAGAAGAGATTCAGTATCCTTAAGTCGACTGGTAAGTCGACCAGACAAAACAAGCAAACTCTCTGAATCTCTAAGTCGACAGGTAAGTCGACCGGTGAAGAGAAATAGAACTCTCTGAATCTCTAAGTCGACAGGCAAGTAGACCGGTGAAGAGAAATGAAACTCTTTAAATCTCTAAGTCGATAGATAGCTCGACCGATGGGCACAAAATCTTTGGCTTGGCTACATCTTGAATCGAGCGGTCAACTGGTTAGTCGACTAGTGTGTCAGTTTCAGGATATTGTGGAATTCTGAATTCATATCTTAAAGTAGCTGTTTTTTGTTAGGATTTGTGAGAGATTTTAGGAATTTTATGATATTTAAGATATGCTACATCTATTATTTAATTCATATTGATTTGGTTCATTAAGTTTGAATGTTTCTCAATTTGGTACATATAATTATTTTTATTCTATTTAATTGAAATTAAGAAATATTTGTGGTACTTAATTGAGAGATTTAAAAGCTATAATTAAGTGAATTGAACTAAAATGAAGTCATAATGATATAAGGGTTCTAAGATAGTAATTAGGTGTCATGACATATGGGAATTAGTCGTTAAAGAGTTGTTTCTTATCCCATATATATAGACCTGCGTTTTTTTTTCCATATCATTTAAAGAGAGATTAAGAGATCATATTGAGCTTTTCTAAGAGATATCATACTAAGTTTTTGTGAGAGCTATTCTAAGATATAATCTTGATAATCATTGGTTGTTAATCATTACTATTACTAGATCTGAAGTAACTACGCTCTAATTATGTTTTTCAGTGGATTCCAGGTGAGATCTTTTCAATTTTTATTTTTTTTAAAAAAACGATCTCTTTATTAATGAATTGAAAAAATTACAACCTTAGGCGGGAAATACCCTTCTAATCCTCACGAACATAAGAAATTACATTGTGAGGTAATGGACTACCTATAAGAAATAACAAAGTACTAGACGAAACAATGTTAACAAGACTATCAGCAACAAAATTATATTCTCGATGAACATGAGAAATCTGAATGTCAAATGATAAAATCCAGAAAAAGATGGGTAATCGACCAGATTGGACAATCTTTCTTGATAGAATGAACCAAACCTAGCGAATCGCTTTCCACCAGCAGAGGAGGCTAGCCCAAACGCAAAGCTTCCTGAATCCCCAAGAACAACCCGTGGAACTCTACTGGGTGAGATCTTTCCAATTACTTTTTATATTGTATTACTTGTTTAAATTTGAGAAATTGATCTTTAGAAATTGTTTTTGATTTTTTTTTTAAGAAAATATTTTATAAACAATTTCTTGAATCTGATTACGTGCTAAATTATGTGTTACTCATCTTTTGTTAAAAATTAGATTTTGACTATCTCATATTTTCTATCACTAACTTTGAGATATTAATTGAGTTTTAATTTATCTGGGATGGTAAAAGCTCTGAGTGAGAAAAATCACTTGTCAATTTTTATTGGTAAGTTGAGTGACAGATTAAATACTGTTGGGTATAGTTAATCAAATGGTTGTTGGTATCAGTCTCTTCCTGTAAAGAGATTGAGGTAGTAATTCTTCCTGGATAGAATTGATTTATGTAAATTTTGTAACGGTTCAATCCTTACTGAGTAAAAGGATATTTGGAGTGTTGGTGAGGTTTTGATTCTTTTGCCTTTGTGTTAAAAAGAATTAGGTTATTCTTGAGCCTGTAAAAAGTAGAGGTTCTTCCTTAGCATGTGAAAATGATTTTGTAAAGGTTGATTCTGAGTCTGTAAAAGAATCATTGTGAGGGTTTGGTTCCTACATTTAAAGAGATCTTGAGTACTAGTGGGTGCGACTCTCCGTGGGACTCAGAGGATTGGATTAGTCAAGAGTAATTTGGTGAACCAGTATAAATTTCTGGTGTGCTGCAATCTTTAATTTGTTTATTTTTGTTATTTGGTGTGCATCTAGTTGATTTCATAATTGCGCTGTGATATAAAGATAATAATTAATTTAGGATTAAAATTAATTATTTGATTTATTAAAGTATTTTCTCTCTGATATTTTCAATTACCCAATTCACCCCCCTTATTGGGTATTCCACTGGACCAACAATTGACATCAGAGTTGGTTTTAACTAGATATACTTCACAATATAGCTAAACACGATCACATGGAGTGTCTTGATTCTGAAGTTTTGTGTACTACTATTAATTCTTCTTTTTCTAATAGTCAATGTTCTGATCATGAGACTGATATAATTTGCAATGATGAGAATGCAGATAAGGCTATTGAGATGCTTATTGCTCTTACGTATGATTTTGGAAAAGAGAATTTTAAACTAGAGCAAAAAATTGCAACTCTTGAAAATAAGAAATTTAGTACTGTCAAATCTCTCAATAAAAAGAATTTGGACAAACTATTGAGTTTAAAAATACTTTATCTAAAATCAACAAGTTGTGTTATAAAATTGAGTCTCTTGAGGATGAGACTGAGATTTTGAAAAATAATTTTTATGATCTTCAACAGAATGAATTTAAAAGAAAAAATCTTGAAACTTTGAATAAAGCCTTGAGTATTGAATTGGACAATATAAGGTGTGAGGTTGATAGAGCTCCTGTGAAAATCCATTCTGTTGAAAATGAGTGCCAAATTCTTAAGAATGGTCTTGAATTTATGCATAAAAAGAATTTTGATCTACAAGTAAACGTTAGCACAAATGAACGGTTACTTTAGAAGACTTAGAAGGAGCTTAAAGAAGCAATGGATAAATTCAAGGAAGTTGAGAGTATTAAATCTATTGAAAAACCAATAGTTACGAATGTTGCTTCTCAAAATCGCAGACAATATTATGCTCCCATAAGAAACACTGACTATTCAAAGAAGCGTGCTAACAGTATTAAGTATTTTTATTTTAGTAAATTTGGTCATGATCAAAACTCTTATTATTTATTATATGGTTATCCTGTCAGATCCAGAAATAACTAGATGCCAAAAATAGAAAATTATGGTGCAGGTACAAATTAGAGATTTAGACAAAAGTACAATGAATACTACGTGCCGACAAAAAAATTTGAACAGACAAAAAGGTACAATATATATGCCTTGCCAAAGAGGGAACCGAGGTTCAATATACCTAATAAGAAGAATCAGCACGTGCCAAATACAAGAGTACATAAACAACAAGCTCAATATGTGAGAGTTAACAAAGCTTATCCACATCCAATGGCAAGATACCAGTACAAGAAAAAATTCATTTACAAAGTTGTGTTAAAGCAGCATGAAACACCAAATAAAGGCAAAAAAGTTCTTACTGAATCAATTCAAAGAATTGATGTTCCTAAGAAAGAAGAAATTAAGGTGAAAAATCAAGCATTGGTGAAGTCAAAGGATACCAAATCAGAAATTAGTAATCCATCAAAGGTACACACACTACTTTCTCCCAAAGATGATCCAGGTATGTCAAATTTTTTTAAGTTTAAGTTTATTAATTTTGTTAGAGAGACTGAGCTTGTTCATTTTGAAATTTAAATGTTTATAATACATGTGTGTGTGTGTGTTTAAATGTGTGAGTAATTAATTTTTTAAAATATATGTAGATCAAAATAAGAGGTAAAAATTGAGCTGAGTTGATCAAAGTAGGTTTAAATGCACAAAATCAAACAGCTCAGAATGAGCAGTCGACTCATGAGTTGACTGATGGCTTCAAGTTGGAATATCGAGAGTCACACTGCATTCATCTGTTGACTGCCTCTACGATGGCTGTTGACCAATCATATCGGGATATAAATACCCTGACTTGTTTATTTCATATCATCCGAAACTAAAAACCCTTTTTCTCTAAAACCCTTCATCTCCCAAGTTCGTTCAAGCATAAATCTCTCGAAATCAGTTCATTTCTACTCGGATTAGAAGAATTTTTGGTTGAATCAAAAGGTTTAAGGCTCGGATCTGAGTGTTGGAGGCTGATTACTCGCGAAAATCAAGGTTGGTCTTCTCTAAATTCTAGGGTTTCGGTTGGTTCTTGGTTTAGACTTAATTTCTTGAGACATTTTGGTTGAGTTATTTTAGATTTGTGAAAAATGCCTAGAATCAAGAATTGTGCTAATAGGGCTACATTTGACAATGTATTTTTTTTTAAAGGAAGAGGATGAGAAAAAATATAATGAGGAGTTTGTCAACCGAAAGGTTTTAGGTTGCAAACTTATAGATTTTGTTGGTTTAAAAGAGAAAAATATTGATATTGAAGGATATTTTAGGAATTTGGGATGGGTTGATTTATTCACCCAGAGGATTGAGTAGATGTCAGTATGGGTGAGAATGTTCTATAACAATCTCACTCACAATAATATTACAATTTCATGATATGTTAAAGGAAAAGAAATTCGGTTTGATAGGGGGTTATTATGTGATATTTTGGAAATACCTAGAGGAGATATAGTTTCGTACAATACTCTCACTAACTTTCGATAAATTTCAATAGAATAGCAATTGCTAAGAAATTTGATTTTGTGGGAGACAAAGCAGGATCATTATCTATTGAGCATCGATTCCTTCATTTGGTGCTAACCTATTTGGTTGTGCCTAAATGAGGAAGTCATGCTAATGTAAATGACTTTGATCTTTATTTGATGAATGAGATTGTTGAAGGGAGAAAATTGGATCTAGCTCATATCATGATGGACCACATGAAGTATCATTTTCAGAAACCCTCTGGAGTACTACCCTATGCTGATGCACTCCAAAGGTTGTTTGATTACTTTGGAGTTGAAACTGATCCTGATGAGCAAATATTTATGACAATCACACCCAGATGGATCAAAATGGGTAATGCTTCATTAATGGGATATGAGTACAGAGGAAATAGATGAGTAAAGAAGAGGAATCAGAAAAGTCAGAGAATGCAGGATATGGGTGATGAAGAAGATAATTAAGAAGAAATTAGCATAGATCAGAAGATGGATTTTCTTCATGATTAGATTGATGATCTAAGGATACATGCGGATTTAATGGATGATCGGATGACTGGGCTAGAAAATAAAATGGTCCAAATGAATATGAACATGGAAGCTAGATTTGGGAAAATCACAGGAAATTTGGAACAAATGTTTCAGTTTATATAGTCATCTCATCACGGATACCAGCAGCAGTATAGTGCTCAGCCACACTTTACAGGACATCATATGTTTGGAGCACAACAATCCTTTGGAGGACCAACTACAGTAAGACCATCTGGAGTAGGACCGTCAATACCGTTTCATCAGCAAATGACTCCAGGACCAATTGTTCAGCCAGGAGTTTCGTATCCTCAGCAGCTAGCTACTAGTCTGATGAGACTTTATTATCACTTTTCTGGACAAAGCTCTCATTAGACCTTATTTTTTTAAAATTTGATATTCAAACAAGTTCCACATTTACTATTTTGTACTGTAATAGCTAATTTAGGATTGTGGTGAAACTTGATTTCTAGTGTAAGAATTTTGATGGTTTAACTAGACTTGATCTACTTAGTTAAATTTTCTACCCCTAATGATGATTTACATGGTATTTGCTAAAAAATGACTTTAATACATAAAGTTGATTTTATGGATTGATTCGATGTTTGCCTAGAGTAGAAGTTTGTGCTTGGTTCCCTCACTCCCTAAATTTTGTCTTTGAAGATGACAAACAGGGAGAATTAGTTGATGTTTTATTGATATCTTAAGGGGGAGTTTTTTTTTTAAATTATGCTTTATGTTTTTTAAAATCTTCATTATGATGCTTAAATGAGTTATAAAATCCGTTCTCAGATTCAGGGGGAGTGTG
Source organism: Eucommia ulmoides (assembly GCA_016647705.1). NCBI lineage: Eukaryota > Viridiplantae > Streptophyta > Magnoliopsida > Garryales > Eucommiaceae > Eucommia > Eucommia ulmoides. The sequence goes on from CM028328.1 coordinate 49,035,722, forward strand.
ATTATATTATTGTTTTGAACAAAACATCAATGTTAATTGTCATCATAAAATATGGGGAGATTATTGATCCTAAGATTTTGATGGACAATTAAACGTTGATATTTTTGGTGGGACTAATGGTTTGTTTAAGTATTTCAGTTTATTAGTTCCAATTGATGAAGATTTGATGACAAAGATAATGAAGGATTAAGAAGTTGAAGAATTTGAAAAACCTAGGGAAAACAACTCATGTTTAAATTTTAATTCTTAATATCCCAATTAGGATTATACACGACACAAAAATATTTTTAAATAATTTTTATAAATATGTGTGTTTTTAATAGCATCCTAATTAGCTAAATTATTTGCTCTTATGTGTAATTGAAAAAGAAATATTTATAATGGATTAAAATTGAATTTCAGTATTTAGTGGAGCTTATTAAGAAAAGAAATTGGTTAAAGGAGCAAAAACATCAATAAAAATGAGTTAAAAATGAGTTTAGAAAAGAGATTCAATATCCTTAAGTCGACTGGTAAGTCGACCGGACAAAACAGACAAACTCTTTGAATCTCTAAGTCGATAGGTAAGTCAATCGGTGAAGAGAAATAGAACTTTCTCAATCTCTAAGTCGACAGATAGGTTGACCAATGGGTACAAAATCTTTGGCTTGATTACATCCTGAATCGAGCGATCGATTGGTCAGTTAGTTTCAAGATATTGTGAAATTTCGAATTCATATATAAAAGTAGTCATTTTTTGTTGGGATTTGTGAGAGATTTTAAGGATTTTATGATATTTAAGATATGTTATACCTATTATTTAATTCCTATTGACTTGGTTCATTAAGTTTGAATGTTTCTCAATTTGGTACATATAATTGTTTCCATTCTATTTAATTGAGATTGGGAAATATTTGGGGAATTTAATTGAGAGATTTAAAAACTATAATTAAGTGAATTGAATCAAAATGAAGTCATAATGATATAAGGGGTCTAAGAGAGCAATTACATGTCATGACATATGGGAACTAGCCATTAGAGAGTTGTTTCTTATCCCATATATATAGACCTGCGTTTTTTTCATATCATTTAGAGAGAGATTAAGAGATCAAGAGATCATATTGAGCTTTTCTAAGAGATATCATACTGAATTTTTGTGAGAGTTATTCTAAGAGACAATCTTAATAATCATTGCTGCTATCGAATTTGAAGTAAATACGCTCTAATTATTTTTTTCGGTGGATTTCGGGTGAGATCTTTCCAATTACTTTCTATATTGTATTACTTGTTAGTTTTTGGAAATTGATCTTCAGAAATTATTTTTGATTTTTATTGAAGAAAATATTTTATAAACAATTTCTTGAATCTGACTACGTGCTACCCATCTTTTGTTAAAAATCATATTTTGACTATATCATATTTTTTATCACTAGTTTTTGGATATTAATTGAGTTTTAACTTATATTAGGTGGTAGAAGCTCCGAGTGAGAAAAATCATTTGTCAATTTTTATTGGTAAGTTGAGTTACGGATTAAATACTGTTAGGTGTATTTAATTATAGGGTAGTTGGTTTCCGTCTCTTCCTGTAAAGAGATTGGGGTAGTAATTCTTCTTGAATAGAATTGATTTGTGTGAATTTTGTAACGGTTGCCAAGAGTAGCTTAGTGAACCAATATAAATTTTTGGTGTGCTGCAATCTTTAATTTGTTTATTTTTATTGTTTGGTGAGCACCTAGTTGATTTTATAATTCCGCTGTGATATAAAGATAATAATTAATTCATGATTAAAATTAATTATTTGATTTATTAAAGTATTTTCGTTCTGATATTTTTAATTACCCAATTCATCCCCCTCTTGGGTATTCCACTGAGTTAACACTCCCAATAATATCTAATCCGACGCACTACTTACCAATTACAAAACTGATAAGTTTTTTCTCACTTGGAAATTCTACCACCCTAGATTAATTTTAACTCAATTAATGTCCTGAAAAAATTAATAGAAAAACAGTGAGAATTTCAAAATCTGATAAAAAATGGGTAGTACACAATTTAATACATAATTAGATTTCACAAGAAATTGTTTCAAAAATAATTTCAATTTAAAATTCAGGAAAACGAGTTTAAAGATTAAAATTTCAAGTAGTAGATAAAGATATCGAACAACAATTAATAGCAAAGACTTGGAATGATCTCACCAGGAATCCACCGAATAAATAAAGTATGATTAGAAATGAAATTTCAAATAGGTAGCAACAATAATCCATACCAAATATTCTCAAGAATAATCTCACAATGCACTCAGTATAAACTCAGAATGATCACTCTTAGAAAGTTTAGGAACTGAATAACTCTTTAAGATTTGATTGATTGGGATTATTGAAACCTTAAAAGCACATGTTTATTTATAGGAAATTGAAACAAGGCCTCTAACGGTTAGTTCCCACTTATCATGACATTTAGTTACTCTAATAGACCCCTTATATCATTATGACTCAATCTTGGAATAATTCACTCAATGATATCTTTTAAAATATTTAATTTAGTCCCTCAAACATTTTCTCAAGCTAAATTAAATAGGATAAAAGGAATTACATGAACCAAATTGAGAAATAATTAAAATTCATGAACCATATCTATAGAGATAACAAAGTATCAGTTGTATATCTCAAATACCATCAGATCCTTAAGATATCTCTCAAATCCTAACCATAAAATAGCTAGTAACGGCTACTTTTTGGATCAAAACTATGAAATCCTTGAATCCTAAAACTGTCCATCAATTGACCGACTAATACTCATTGGTCGATCGCTCGATTCAGGATGTAGCCCAAGCTAACAAATCTCGCCCATCGGTTGACCTCTACTATTTGGTCTATCAACCAGAAGATACAAAGAGTTTCCCAAGCCAAAATTTAGCTACGGTAGGTCAACCTATAAACTTTGGTTTGTCGACCTAACGATTCAGAGAGTTTCACATTTAGCCATAGGTCGACTTAACTATCGACCGATCGATTCAGAGACTTCATCTATTTTCCATAGCTCAACCTAGCTATCGACTAAATGATTCAGAGACTACACAATCCCAACACTTTTTCATCAGTTGACCGAACCTCCTATGTAGGTCGACTGATCCTTCTGGAACACATTTTCCTTAATTTTTTTCTTCAATGTTTTTGCTCTCCTTTAACCGATTTCTTTTCTTGGCTAACTCAACTAACACTTAAATTCGATTTTAATCATTTATCTTTCTTAAATCAATATTTCGTCTTCAATTTTACATAGGAGCAAGTATGTTTTAATTAATTTGGATCCTAATAAAAAACACAAATAATTTTAAAATTGTTTTGTGTCATGTGTGATCCTAATCTGGGTACATTAAGAGTAAAAATTAACCTGAGTTATTTTTCCCAAGATTCTTCAAAATCTTCGGTTTCTTAATGTCCATCATTTTTGTCAGTCTCTTTAGCATCCGTCTCAACTTTTTCATGATAATATCTTCAATGAAATTTATAAACTGAAACACTGAATAAATCTGCTAGTTCCACAAAAAATATCAACATTTAATTGTCCATCAAAATTTTAGGATGAACAATTGGGACTTAATAATTCAGATAGATTGGCTTGAAGGGTGCTTTCTCTGTTAAGAATAGTAGAATCTCAAATCCTTCAGTATTAGATACTAGAACAACCACAAGGGGACTTGTTAAGTAATAGTGAGTGCATGAACATGACCATACTTGATATTCTATAGTCAATATTGCTTAAGGTCAAGATAGAATATTTCAATTGTAATAGTGCATGTGATCTTTTGACTTGAGGTATTATGTATGTATTATATAGCTGTCAAGATTTCTTGGATATTTAATTCAAATGTCTTAACTTTTAAATGAGATTAAAAGTGAGTGATATTGTAGACATTTGGTAATTGAATATCCTAAAATCTTCCTAGTCATATGATTATTAATTGGTACTTAATAATTTACATAGATTGCCTTATATGGTGCTTTATCTGTTGAGAATAGTGAAATTTCAAATCCATCAGTATGAGATACTGAAATAACCACAAGGGGGCTTGTTAAGTGGTAATGAGTGCCTGAACATGACCATACTTGATATTTTATGTGTCCAATATTGCTTAAGGTCAAAATAGAATATTTCAGTTGTAATAGTATATGTGATCTTTTAACGCGAGGTACTGTTTGTCTTTTGTGTGCACTCTTATACTTTGATAATAGCACGTATTACTCCTAGCCACAGAACTTCAAAAGCATTCATTGGGTATAGTTATACATACATGTGATTATTCGAGTGTAGAAGAAATGGTCGATCATCCTAGACCAATAAGGAAATTGTCCTATGTGATTGAACCTCATTTACTTAAAGTCTTTGGCAAAGCAGTATGATAATTCGAAATAAGATTCTAATTGGTATCATAAAGTAAATTATGGATCAGGAAAATATGATCAGACTAGGATTTTGACTTTATCCCGCCCTATCGGTTCTTCGGAAATAGAGATAGAGATATCAAATTGCACGGTTATTACAGTTGGATGGATTCTCTTATTAAATTCTTACTGCTGGATATAACTATGATACATTGGTTGGCGTGACTCATAGTTAGTTGAGATACCATAAAAAAATGTTATTTATGAATGGCAAAATCATAATTGTTCCAATTTGATCGATTGATTGATTAATTAATTATTTCTATTGTCAAACTTTTGATACAAACTTAATGGGTCACCTACAATGGATAATAAAGTTTGAATAATCTTTGAAAAATAGATGAGTAGTAATGTTGAACTATTTAAAAATTTGAGGGCCAAAGTGCAAATAGAAAAATAAAGGGTCCAAGGTTTTAAACCCTGGACAATATTTATAAGAGGAAAGTCATCCAATTGCTAGCCATCATTGTGAAAAATTCGGCCATTCAAGAATATGTTGAATAATCTTTTTTTCCCTTCGATTGCTCTATCAAATATGATTCTTCTTTATCACATAGAATCAAATTGGATCTACTAATTTAGAATATGATTATTTGATTTTGTCCTTTTTTTGACCATCAGCTGCTGGTAATTTGGTAATTTTCTTTTTTACTTGTCTTTTTTTTTTTTTTTTTTTTTTTAACCAACTTTTCTTTTCTTTAGGTAAAACTACAAACACACCCTTTAAAGTTTACACATAGTTACATTTTTCTCCCTAATTTTTAATATTTGCAAATTAGTCCAAAATATATATTGCTTTCAACTTCTCAATATTTTCATATTAGTCCAAAATATATTATTTTTAGTTCCATTGGCTAATCTTATCTGTTAAGTATCACATTTTTAACAAAAAAAAAACAAACACATTTTTCATTTTGTAGTTTACATTATATTTTTTTATTACTTGTCAAATTTAAAGAAAGAAAATATTCTGACTAATCAACTCAATTTTCGAGTCTGAATAAATTATTGATTTTACTCTTAAATTTTAAGTTTTGTTGGCTTTTACATCCAAATATTTTAATATATTCATATATTTGCAAATAAGCAATCGTCATTCAACTTTCAAATAAAATATTATAGGTTTTACCCTTAAAATTTAATTGTAGTTACATTTTACTTCTTAATATTTAATATTTTCATTTTTACACAATGGAAACCAAAAAAAAATATTAAGAAGGAAAAAAACATATTCAATAATGGAAATAAAAAAACAATAACAAAATAAAAATAAAACACACAAAATAAAGAAAACAATTATAAAAACCAAAAAATAGCAACTACAAATTGAAAATAAAGAATGAAAATAAAACACAACCAAAAAATTGAAATATATAAAATAAAAAATAACAAAACTAAAAAGATAAGCTATCTAAATTGAAGGAGGAAAAAATAAACATTAATTTACGTTTCGTTTTGTTCGGTTCTTTCGATTCCATCATGTTGTAATTTATAAATAAAGTGGCAACGCCTACAGATGATAATTTCAACCAAAATTCGAAACACTATCAATATTCAAGAAGAAAAAATATAGGTGCAGTGTGCTTAGAAGTGTAAAACGTAAAAAGTGAGTTGTAAACTCCAAATTTATGTTTATTATTATTTTTTGAGCATTTGATGTATTTATAAAATGTTTCATGCGCGAAAAAAGAGGGTCAAATTAATGTTGCATTTTTTTTCGTTCACAAATTTTATTTTATTTTTTTGTCAATTTGTTCCCCATTTTTTTTTTTTTGCAAGTTTTATGTTCTTTAGTCAAAATTATGAATATGCCTCAAAACTTTAAACGCGTTCACATTGTCCATGACTTTTGAAATTTTCATATTGCTCTAAAATATACATTGTTTTTATCTTTCTAATATTTTCATATTAGTCCTAAATATATCATTTTTAGTCTATTGATTGATCTTAATTGCTAATAGTCACAATTTAAAAAAAAAAAAAAAAAAAAAAAAAACCTTTATATCCTTGTAGTTTTCATTATATTTCATTTACAATTTTTTCTCAAATTTAAAGAAAGAAACCTAAATTGGTGCTCCAATTAATCAGCTCAATCTTCAAATTGAGTAAATGATTGATTTTACTCTTAAAATAAATGAAAAAAAAAATAAAGAACAAAGAAAATATCCACTAATATAAAACGAGCAAAAAAAAAAAAGGAAAATAATAATAGAATGCATGTGAAATACACATTTTATTATTTTGTTTCTTCGTATTATAATTTATAAATAAAGTGACATACTTCTAAATGATAATGTCTACTAGAATTCGAAACACTATTTAAGTAAAAAAAAAAAAAAAGTGATCTTAGAAGTGTAAAACTATTAGAAATGGATTATGAGTTCCAAATTTATGTTTATTATTTTTTATTTAAACACTTATATAATGCTTTTACACGTCATAAAAAATTAAATTAATATAAATTTTTAATGGCACGTGCAAAAGCAGGTGTCCATCTCTAGTAGATCTTAAAAATAAAACATGTTAGGAAATTTTTTTCGGCTAAAAACCCGAGTGCTAATGCACAACACTGGACTGTTTTGGGCCCAAAACCCATGAACTCAACTTTGGTGGGCCCACAAACTTTAAGTAATTAAAGGGCCCGTCATTAGAAGGAATATTGCCAGCCTGATAATATATGGGCCACAGTTTCTTCAACTGCCCAATTTAAACAAACAAATGAATCTTGAGATTTTTTAAATAAATAAAATGTGTGGTAAAAAAATTGGATAGAATTTGTTAATTTATGGATAATTTTATCATTTTACATGTTTTCTCACTTAATGTCAAAATGCTAAAATAAGAGGAAAGTAAAATATATATTTTTTTTCTTATTATTTCACTCTTTTTTCCCCCCTTATTATTTCACTTTTTTTTTTTTTTCTTACTTGGATAGTCTCTTCCGCTTCACTCTCTCTCAGACTCACTCCGTTTCTCCCTACGGCGTCTCTCTTTTCTACTCTCATTTGGCCTAACTCTTACGGCATGTTTGGTTGGATGAAATGGAATGAGAGTGGAATGGAATGGAAGAAGTAATGGAATGAGAGAAGTAATAGAATAGAATTATGAATAGAATTACTATTCCATTATCTTTTTTGGTTGGTATGGAATGAAAGAAATAATGGAATAGTAAAATATAGTAAAATTTCCGTTTTGCCCTTGTAAAATTATTATTACATTTTCTTCTTGGTTGGTTATAATAAAATTTTATTATATTTCATTATTCTATTCCTTTCCTCATTTTATTATATTTCACTATTCAACTCAATTTTAAGTTTTTGTTCTCTAATTTGTATTTTTGTTCTCAATTTTCAGTTTCTATTCTTTAATTTCTGTTTTTGTTCTCAATTTTCAGTTTCCTTTTTCAATTTTTCGTTATCTAATTTTCTATTTTTTATTCTCAATTTTCAGTTTATGTTCTCAATTTTCGATTTTCGTTCTCAATTTTCTATTATCTAATTTTATATTTTTGTTCTCAATTTTCTGTTTCTATTATCTAATTTTTTGCTTTTATTTTCAATTTTTAATTTTCGTTCTCAATTTTTCGTTCTCAAATTTTATATTTTTGTTCTCAATTTTCAGTTTATGTTCTCAATTTTCAGTTTATGTTCTCAATTTTCGGTTTATGTTCTCAATTTTCTGTTTCTATTTTCAATTTTCAGTTTCTGTTCTCAATTTTTTAGTTCTGTTCTCAATTTTTTATTTCTATTCCCAACTTTATGTTCTCTAATTTCAATTTATGTTCTCTAATTTCTATTTTTGTTATCAATTTTCAAGACCTTAATTAAAAGGACTATCATGTAATTTAAGATATTGATTACATTGGGTTGGAATCCCATTCCACTCCATCTCAAATGGAATCCCATTTTATCCAATTTCATTTTAATGGAATCACAAAAGTGATTCTATTGAAGAACCAAACAACGGAATAGGAATCGAGGGCGGAATGCGATTCCATTCCGCTCTCGATTCCATCCAACCAAACATGCCATTAAACTTTAAAACATTGAGAAACATATACTACTATTAAAATGGATAGAATATGCAATCAATTTGAATTTTCATGTTAAAATAAGTTTTTTTTTTTTTTTGAAAGGGGGTAAACTATTAGGGTGTCAAGCTGTAATATTTTTTATCAAATTCTTGAGTTCAAGTTATGGAAAATTGAGACCAATTATATAAATCATTCGAAATAAATTTCGTTTGAGTAGTCAATTTGTGTTTCAAAATTAAAAATTTGTTGTGTCAACGAGCATTTTAGTCTTTCTACCAATTTTATTAGTTTTAATATATATATATAAAGTTTTCACTTCAAGTCTAAAGTGGTAAAGTGCCTAATCTTTAAAGTAAAAGAGGTAAAATGAAAATACTAAGTACAAGGGAGTAAATTATAATTAGACAAAAAACTATTCTTAATTTCAAAACAACTCAACTCAACTCTCAACAAATATTAATAGAGCTTTTTAACATTTTTCAATCAACTATGTTCGTTTTTTTAATATTACTAGGTTATGTTTATCTCCATCATTCATTGTTTATTTTTTTAGTTTTTATTTATTTTTTTAATTTTTATTTTTAATATTATATTTTGGTTTCTATTATAGACCATAGACGAATAGGAAATGAAAATATGAAATTTGAAAAAGTAAAATGTAATTATTATCAAATTTTAACAGTATAACCTATTTTCAACATGTAATTTGCAAGACGATTATTTATTTATAAATATATTAATACTAAAACATTAAGAAGTAATTAAATAAGAATGTATTTGTAATTTTAAATAAAGCATATATTTTTTTTCACAAAAAGGACAAAATTGAAAAGATAATTACAAAATTGTCACTCAATTAAGCTAGTCAAGCACCACACTTTCTCTTTTATATTAACTATAACTATAGATATTTTTATTATTTAAAAAAAAAAAATACATTTAATTTTTCTATCTCCTCATAATACTCTTTTCTTATCTTTTTAAATATTTTTGACCAAGCATGTTACCAGAAAACTAATTTTAATTTTCAATACACCTTAATAAAAGATTTTGCTTTTAAAGTTTCTCAAAATTAAATTTATTGTGTTCAAACCTACTTTTGAACAATGTATCATTTTAAGAAATTGATTATGATTTCTAAACCAAAAATGTCAGAGATAAGTCCTATAATCAATCTAGTTTTTTTTTTTTTTTTTTTTAATAAAATTATAATCTCAAATATTTATTGAAAAAAATGTATTTTTTGGTATTTTACTTATTTTTATTATATTGTTGGTAGATATTACGAATATATAGTTGAAATGTCTTAATTTTTAATACCAATTAAAATGGGTGAGACTTAGTGACTGATATTCTAAATGTTTCTCGTCATTTAGAATTGTTAAATCGCTACTTAACGATTTAGTTAAATTAACCTGTGGGGGCACTTTCTCAATTCAAAATAGTGCATCTAAGAATTATTAGTGTGACACACCAGAACAACCATAAGGACACAGACTAAGTTGTAGTAAGTGCTTGAACGTGATCATAAGTGATATTCCATCATGACAATTTTGTGTAACATCAAAGAAGGATAACTAAGTTGTGATAATACTTCTGGTCTTTATAGTTGAGGTATTGAATGATCATACACATACACACACATGTTTCTTTGATAGTGCAATCTAGCCACGTATCTTCAATTGCTCGTTCAGTATAGGGGATCGTGAAAGAAACTAAGCCTTTGTGAATGAAGCGGTATTTAAAAGTTAATAATTTTCTTTCACAATTAATTTTCTATCCTAAATCAACCTATGATGATATGGGGGAAAGTCTCGTTTCTGTATTTAGCTTTCTAAAGAGGAGCTTGATAAATATTGGACTAATTGTCCAAAAACGGGAAAGGTCTGGCCTAAAACATAACTTGCAAAATTATGTATTCATGGTCAAGAGCACGTCTTCCATGCAAGATCACGTCGTCATGATCAAGAGCATGTCTTCCATGCAGGCTATATTTGAGGTCCACATCTTTAATGCAAACTCATGCATTCATACCCACATGCTTCACTAATGCTAGTGATTATTGTCGATATAATTATTATTCCTTACATACATCCACAAAAGGGTGTAACTTCTAGGATTAAAAGAAAAAATATATTCTCTAAGTTTGATTGTAAAAGTGGCTTTTAGCAAATAAAGCTAACAAAATAATATGTTCCTTTAACTGCTTTTAGTGCTCCTTCTGGCCATTATGAATGGTTAGTTATGCCTTTTGGATTAAAAAATGCTCATCAAATATTTTGGCTTGATATCCTAAAGCAGACCAACTTATTCTCACGTTGGAGGTTCTTTCACCGATGCCACACCAGTATCCCTTTAGAACTGATCGGTTTCGCAAGTTATCAGATTAAATATGCAGGTTGCAGAGATTTTTGGCACATGCGGAGTTGTTACACGTACTAGGGATTTTTGGCACCATTTGTAGGAAATCGAGCAAAAAAACATGATTGTCGGTGTCATGACCATCATGGACCATCGACGAGTTCTACGATTGCTATCAGCAGAACCACAAATTCAGAGGGATAAAAAATCCTCCGGCAAGGATCGGAACGTAGGATCTCATGATACCACTTTTAGAGATGCCGTTGTTCATCTACAATGCCTTCATCGCTAGATCGTCTGCATCCGATGCCATCTAGATCCAACGCTCCTAGCACCATCGGCATCTAGATCTGTAACCTTTAGCCATTTTCGACAACTCTGCTATTGTTTCCATCCAAATCCTCTGCCGCCATTGGTACTATAAGGAGAATCATGACAGAAATCATGAAGATCAAAGTAGACTAAACGGAAGGAAAATGCAGGAGAAAAATCGTGCCGATACTACCTCCACTCGCAGTTTCTCCCAGAGTTGGAGCATCGATAATTACTTCGGTGTCCCGTGTCGAGAAACAAGAGTCTGTCTCCTCTATCAAGAAGAAGATACATACGTCTATGTCTAGATGTCTTGAAATATTGTATCTTGATTTGTTTGGTCCAAATGCTATTGCTAGTCTAAGAGGTAAATTTTATGCGTTTGTGATTGTTGATGATTATTTTTTACTTACTTGGGTGTTCTTCCTCGCTAAGAAGAGTGGAGTTGTTTCTGTATTTTCTAAATTTTGTAAATGTATTCAAAATGAGAAGTAATGCTCTATTATAAATATTTGTAGTGATAGAGACAGAGAGTTAAAAATGATGAGGTAATCAATTATTGTGATGATCACGGATATGCTCACAACTTTTCTGCACCGAGATCACCACAACAAAGCGGTGTTATGGAGAGGAAGAACAAGACTCTTTAGGAAATGGCTATAACAATGTTAAATGAAAATCGTTTACCGACTTATTTTTGGGCTAAAGCGGTAAGTACAACTTGTCACGTGGTAAACTGAGTATCTATTCGTAGAGGTTTTAACAAAACCTTATGTGAAATTTGGAATGGTAAGACTTCGAACATATCTTATTTCAAAGTTTTTGATTGTACATGTTTTATTTTGAATGATAAGGATAATCTAGATAAATTTGATGCTAAATCTATTTATGGGATTTTTCTTGAATATGCTACTAACAGTGAAGCTTATAGTGTCTATAATAACCGTATGTTAGTAGTTGATGAGTCTATATATGTTGTTTTTAAGGAATCTGATCCATTTATGTCGAGAAAGGTTTTGGATAATGATAATGTAGGCACTTTAAATAACCAAAACCAGGGTGATGATGCGATAAAGGAACCTCAAAAAGAGGAGCCTAAGGGAGAGGATTCGACATTACCAGGAGTTATAAAGACAGTACCGGGACACTCGGTAAAAGAAATCATTGGTAATTTCAAAAGAGGTGTAAGTACACGTTCCTCCCTTAGAGATATTATAAATCTTGATTTCTTATCTCAAATGGAGCCTAAGAAAATGACTGAGGCATTAACTGATAAATCTTGGATCTCCGTAATACAAAAAAAGTTAGTTCAATTTGAGTATAATAAAGTGTGGTCTCTAGTTCCTAGACCGAATTTTCATCCAGTAATTGGTACTAAATGGGTTTTTCGTAATAAAAATGATGAAACTGGTATAGTAATTAGAAACAAAGCAAGATTAGTGGCACAAGGCTTTAATCAAGAAGAAGGAATTGATTATGATGAGACTTATGCACTTGTGGCTAGATTAAAAGCTATTAGAATATTACTCCTTCTTGTATGTTCACGTAATTTTAAATTATATCAAATGGATGTAAAGAGTGCATATTCTTGAATGGATTTCTAGCAGAAGAAGTTTATGTGGAACAACCCCCTGAATTTGAGAGTGATAAATTTCTCGATCAAGTGTTTAAACTTCGTAAGGCTTTGCATGGGCTTAAACAAGCTCCGAGAGCTTGGTATGAAAGGCTTAGTCGATAATTGATCGAAAATAGTTTTTGAACGGGTCTTAGCGATATAACCCTATTTATTAAGCAAACTGATTATGATATTTTATTAGTACAAATTTACATCGATGATATTATTTTCTGATCTACTAATGAGGATTTTTTCCAAGAATTTACCAAGATAATACAGGTCGAATTTGAAATGAGCATGATAGGGGAGCTAACTTTCTTCCTTAGGTTGCAAATCAAGCAAACCAAAGAATGGATCTTTATACACTAAGCCAAACACACCAAAGAGTTGCTGAAAAAATATGGCTTGGATGACGCTAAATAGTACAAAACTCTCATGGTAACAGCAACAAAGATAGACGAAGATGATACGGGCAGAAACTTAAATGAGAAAATGTATCAAGGTATGATTGGCAGTTTGCTATATCTGATTGCTAGTAGACCTGATATTATGTTTAGTGTTTACTTGTGTGCTAGATTTCAATCTTATCCTAAAGAATAGCATTTAAGTGCGGTTGAGCGGATCTTTAGATATTTGAAAGTGACAAGTAACCTAGGATTATGGTATCCTGGGGGAGTGACTTCAAGTTAATAGTTACTCCGACGCTGATTTTGTCGGATGCAAAGTCGAGCAAAAAAGCACAAAAGGGTCATGTTATTTCTTAGGACATTCCTTGGTTTCTTGGTAAAAAAAAACGAAACTCTATAGCCTTATCTACTACTGAAGCTGAGTATATGGTAGCTGGTAATTGTTGTGCTAAGATTTTATAAATCAAGCAATAATTAAATGATTTTGGAGTATGTATGGAGGAAGTCCCGATCTATTGCGATGATAAAAGTGCTAGATGTTTAAGTAAAAATCCTACACAACACTTACGAACTAAGCACATAGATATTAGAAATCATTTTATTCGTGATCATATTTAGAAAATGGACATTATTATTGAATATATTGATATCTCCGATCAACTTGCCGATATATTTACCAAACCTTTGGCTGAAGATCAGTTCATGAGAATTATCCAAGGTTAAGGTATGGCTAGGCATAACGATGTATGCCTAGAGTGATATTTTTTATTCTTCTTTTCCACTTTTTGAGATGACAAAGGGGGATAATATATTTGATGTTTATTAAATATATTTAAAAAATTGAATTGATTGACAATGGGGAAAATATAAAGGGGAAATCATTATTGCGTTTAAAATGAGTTAGTTGAGGTTTAGGATTTGTTCGCCTAAGCATTGCACTAATACAGGGGGAGAACTTTGTTGAAATGATTTCATGTTATGCTTGAATGAATATCTTAATTGTTGAATTGATCATATTTGTGATTATGTTGAATATCTGATAAATTAATTGAATGATCTTCATGATTGTGCTTTAACGAGTAAAAAAAACCTGTCCTTGGATTTAGGGGGATCGTGGTTACATTCTTGTGTTTGAAGAAAATATCAAAATTAATAGTCATCATAAAAAATGGGGATATTGGTGATCCCGAGTTTTGATGGACAATTAAATGTTGATATTTTTTATGGAACTAACGTGTTTGTTGAGTGTTTCAGTATAAGAAGTTCATTTAAAGATCAAATCACGAAGTAATTATTCAAGATGCAGATATGGACATTAAAGAGATGAAGAGTATTGAAGATTTTGAAGATATTGTGTGACAACAACTCAAACCTCTTTTACTCTTAATGTATTCTGATTAGGATCACACACGACACAAATTAATGAGTTATATTTATGTGTGTTTAATTTGATAACATTAAGATCCTAATTAAGTGTTCAATTATATGATCCAATGTGAAATTGAAAAATGAAAATTGACCTAAGTAAGATTAGTGTTTAAAATTAAATATTAGTGTCAATTGAGTTAACCGATAAAAGAAATCTGTTGACGGGATTGAAACGTTGCAGTTTGGAGTTGAAATATGTTGAAAACGAGTGTTCCAACAATGATGGGTCAACCGACTATAAGGGGTTTGATTAACCGAGTGGAGTAGGCTAGAAAAATGAGAAGTCTCTGAATCTATCGGTTAACCGACCAAGAGATATCGGTCAACCGATTGACCAAAGTGAAACTCTTTGTATCAATCGGTCCACCGACCGTAGGAGATCGGTCAATCGACCAGGGCTAAAATTTGGCCTAGAAGTCAATCCTGAATCAATCGGTTAACTGACCTTTGGGGGTTCGGTCAACCGAATGCCTCTTAAGGGCAGGCCTGGCTTGCATGTTGAAACGATCGGTCAACCGATGGGCTAAAGATTGGTTAACCAACTGCTTGGTTAGGATTTCAAGGATTTTAAGGAACAAATCAAATACTAACCGTTAACTAGCCGTTTTTGGCATATCTGATTCAAATGTTCTTGTGATTTGAATATATTTAATATGTATCACATTGATTTTGATATCCCTATAGATATGGTACATAAAATTGAAGTGTTTCTAAATTTGGTTAATTTAATTCTTTATATCTATATGATTTAAAATTAAGAAATTATTTGGGGACTTAATAGAAATATTTAAAAGCCATATTTGAGTAAATTATACAAGAAATTAATGGTTATGATATATGGGGTCAATAGGTGCATTTAAATGTCATACCTTGAGAAAAATAGTCGTTAAAGGGCTTATTTCAAAATAACTTAAATAGACTTGCGAATTTCATATCACAATGTCTGACCGGAATTTAGTCTGGGATTAAGTGGTGCGTAAAGTGGAGGAATCAGCCAAACAAAGTGATCATAGGTAATCCGGGATCAAGCGTTGCGAACTGTCAGCACTCTGAAAGGTTGCGGGGCCACGCGGTGCCTCCATATTGATTGAAGTTTGGTTGGGACTGGTCAGGAATTCTTGGGCCGAGCGGCCTTGTTTTTTACACCAGAAACACGTGTCTTTGCTCACTCGATTGGAGAACGATAAATTTTCATGCCCGACCGTCGATTGATAAGTGTAATTTATCTATCTATTTCAAAATCAAACTTGTTAGTTTTCGAGTGTTATTATAGTATTTTAATACTTTTAATGTGTTTTTATTGTTTTTGTATAAATCAAGTGTGTGGGGGTGAAAACGGATAAAAAAAAAAAAATTGGATCAAGAGCGGTAGAAGAATGGTGGAAAAAGAGCAAAGAGACTAAGTTTCAGAACCTGCAGCCCATCGCCGCGGCGGTCAACATGCAGAGAAGGGAATAAAGTCTCTGGAAATCCACCGCCATGGTGGTGAAACCATAGAAATATCTTTGCTGCCACCGCTGCATCTACCGCCGCAGCGGTGACACTGCCGACATGCCCACCACCGTCACGGTCACTCTGCACAGATTTTAGATATTTATTTTAGATATTTTGTTCCCTATTTCTTCCTCCACTCTTTTATTTCGGCCATTAGAGACCTCTTAGGAGTAGAATAGGTTAGAGAGAGTTTTGGGGAGTGCTCAACCAAATTCGAAGGAGAAGAACACGTTGCGAAGAAGGAGAAACGATTGTTGAACAGTTTTAGCGTCAAATCTTCGGATTATGGCTAAGTTTCTTTCATTTATTTCTTTCATTTCTTAACTTTGGTAGGTTGTTGAGTATGTTTAGCTCGTTTTTCATTGTATAAACGGTTATGGTCATGAGCTAAACGAATTTTGTCTAGGGATTAATAATATTTATGAAAATGTCATTTGTTTGAGTTATGTTTCGTTAATGGTTGTTCTTCGTTATTTGATTATGTTTTCCATTTCTACTTGTTTATTATGCTTGTTATGATATAGTGAGAAATCGGGGTTTGACACTCAGGAGAGGTAACCCCAAATTCGAACTAGGGTAAACACAACGCGATAATCTAATAACCCGGGAGGAAGTTAGAAAGTGTGCAATCCATGACATTGGAGTAAGACTAATGCGACCTATTGTCGTTAAGACGTTGAAAGAGACTTATTTGTTGACGCGAAGTCGCATATTCACTCATCTTACACTCGGGAGAGGTGGTAAGTAAGTTTACGATACAGAGATTATCGGATAAATCAAACACCGTTATTATAAACTAAACGAAATCAAATACATTTAAGTAAATGAAGTTAATCCCTAGATAATCTTTTACCCTAAACATCTCATAATAGTAATATAGTTTAATTAGTTTAATTAACTTAGTATTATTATTTTATTAATTATAAACACATTTTTTATCACCTAGATAAAATTAGGTTATGATAATTACGGTATTCGATAATAATCTCAACCAATCCCTGTGGACACGATAACCCTTATTCTCTCAATCTATACTAAAACTTGACTCGTATACTTGCGGTGAAAGTGGCGATATTTGAATTTGTCGCCAAAATCAATATGTTCTGATTTTGAAAGTGTGGGATCCATGTTGCCCTAAAAATGGAGCCCACAGTCTCAAGATCAGAACCAATCAGCGGTCGAGCAGGAAAATATTTCGTTATCTGATCAAGTGAGCAAAGACACGTGTTTTCGGTGTCAAAAGCAAGACCGCTGGGCCCGAGTCGCATGTTTCCTGTATCGAAAGCAATGCCACTGGGTGGTGGTGTTTATGAAAGTAAAAGGTGAATATTTTTTGTGATCATTTCATATTCGGTAAATATTTATTTTTTGATTGTTTTCTTACATTGTGTTGGTTTTTTTTTTTTTTTTTTTAATTTGTTTGTTCTGTTTGGTTTGGTTTATTACTGTTAACTTGTGTAACGTTTTTTCTATCCTATTTTCTATTTGTCCATGCTGCTGTTTAGGTGTTTGTCGGTGCTGCTTGTTCCTTCTGCTCTTTACCCAAGCTTCTGTTGCTATTATGGTTGCTGGGGTTGACTGTTTTTTTCGTCGGATCAATGCAACAGTTGTTTCTTCATGCTTTTGTTGAGGTATTTCTGAGCTGGTATTTTGCTGTTTGTTGTTTGCAAGAATTGATTAATTACACTTTCCATAATGTTAGGTGTTGTCTGAATAATGTTGCTGTTTCTTTTCCCAAAAAGTTAGAACAAAACCCGAAACATTGAAACAAAAACATATTGTTTCTGTTCTGATTATAGATGTTTTGAACAAATTTGTGGGATGAGAAACATATTCTTTTTTTTTTTTTTTTTTTTTTTCTGTTTATGAAAAAATAAGGTCGTTTTTGTTTAATGTCTCTATTCCCTAATAAATTCGGAAACAAAAGAAAATATATCGTAATTAAAAAAAAAATGCTTTTTTTCTGTTCCCTGTATCTTTTTTCCTCTTTCCCAAAAACATTGAAGTTAGAATAGAAAAATATTTTGATTCCAGTTTTTTCTTTATTTTTTTTTTCGTTTTAAAGGGATTTTGGGGATTAATCATTTTCATATATAGACGATTTTGGGAAGCCACACAAATTCGATCAAATTTGTGGGATTCTAACACGCCCCCTCACGTGTAACAACAGAAGAGACAAGACAAGCACTCCAATAGTCAGGGACAAACAAATGAGACTTCTCAAACCTAGCTCTGATACCATATCAGAAGATTCCAACTTAAAACCATATGGTGTTAAGTTGAATAACTCCTTTCATATACAAACTACTTTGGAAACACACACAAATTCGATGTGGGATTCTAACACAAATAATACCTAATCACTTTTACCATATATTGCAGGCTATCGGATATAACTGTAACCAGTTCCAGTCTTTGAACTTGGGATGGTGTGAGAATGTTGGTGATATAGGGGTGATGAGTTTGTCATATGGATGCTCTAATCTAAGAGCCCTAGACTTGTGCGGATGTGTTCTAATAACGGGTATGCTCTTTAACTTATTGTTGTAAAAGTTGAATGCCATTCCAACCATTTAGGGCCTATTTGAATTATTTTATTTTTGATGATTTGATTTGTATGTTTTTTTATTTACTTGTGATTTAATTAGATTTACAAATTATTTGTTTGAACAAAGAAACATGCAATTATTTTAGTTTAGCCACATTTTTCTCCAATTATACTAGAAAAATAATAGTAGAATTAGCTAGTGTTATCATACAACCAAACAATAAGCTCTTAAGAATTCATAAATTGATTAATTAAAAAATATTACAATTTTCAAATGAAAAGACTACCAAACGGTCTCCTAGGTGCAAGTGGTTAGTGTTTCTGTTTTTTAGTTTCTACTTCCAATAAACTGAGATGTGATTTTTTTTTTGTTTTCCATTATGGAGTATATCTTGGAAATAGAAACATGTTTGGTAATGATCATTGTTCGGAAATTGTTTCTTTTAATTTATGAAAACAGAAACAAGAAACACGTTCCGTTGTAATAATTGTTGTGTTTTTTTTTTTCTTTAAATGTAGTGGGAATAGTTTTGTGAGAGTGAATAAGAATCAATATTTTTTTGTTTCTATTATTCTTAAGGATAATTCAAGAAATACTCTCAAAGTACTCTCAAAACTTTTGGAACAGAAACGTGTTTATTACATGCGTTTTTGTACATTAATCCCAAAATTTTGGAAGCGAGAATAAAAATTGTAATCAAACGGGGCCTAAAGTATTGAGGCATTAGAATCATATTTGTTGATTTTCTTGTCCATTTCATTGGGGTTATTCATATCTTTTAGTTCTTGATCTGTAGGAAGTAGGAACATTTCATTGAAATCTTTCTAGCTACTGCTGTTGAGGTATTTCGTAGCTATTATTTTGCTGTTTGATGTTTTGTCTATGCTGGTATTGCTGGGGGTGAATGCTCTTTTCTTTACTATTGTTGTTTGTTGTTTGTCCTTGTTGTTGGGGTTGTTGCTGGGCTTGGTACGGATAGTTGGTCCTCTCCGGTGCTATTTACCGAAAAAAGATTAATTTTCAACTCTAATGAACACTTGTTTGCTGTTGGCATTTTTTTAGTTTTCTTCATATTGTTAGTAGTAGTTTATCTTTGATTGGATTTGTTATACTTTTAGTTATTACTCGTATATCTCTAGGGGTCTTTAATTCCCCTTATAATACAATGCACATTTAACTAAAAAAATAAATCATTAACTTGTATTGGGTTGGTTGTGAACGTGTAAAAACTATGTTAACAAGTTATTAACTTGTAATGACCAGTTCCTTCGACTGTTGTTGTTAGGATCTAGGTTTGGTATTCTTGTGTAGGCATCTGTTTGCTCTGCTGTTTGGTTCTCTCGTTTGAGGTTTTTGCGTTTTGCTTGTATAGCTACTGTATTTCCATCTCCCTGGGTGCAAGCAACGTTTTGGTTTGGTTTGCTTTGCTTTTGGATTCTACTGTGTTATTCTCTTTCAGGTTTTCGATCTTGGATCATGCATGGAAGTTCTGATTGCTAACTTCACTGTTAGCTTTGTTTGATTATTACATTACCAGTGAATACATGTTGGTTAGGTTGTTGTGTAGGCAGTCTCCTCTTTGTTTGAGGATGTTTTGTTTTGTATGGTTGGTTTAGGCCTTCCTTGGGTATCTTTTCTTGTATATTTCTTGGAGCTTTTAATTCCCCTATTAATGAAATTCTACTTTTAGTTAAAAAAAAAAAAAAAATTTATTAACTTGTAATTGGTAGGTGATGGGTAAACATGTAACGTATTATTGGGTCGTGTCAACCCTTTTCGTTTCCTATTATTGTGTAACAAGATAAATTTATCGTTTTACATCGGCACGATAATTTTCGTATCCTGTTCGTGTCACAAAAAGGTTCATTTCTCATCCCAACAACATAAATGGATCAATTACAATTTTCACCTAAACTTTTAAACAAATTGAAGGCATTAATTACACTTTCCAATCAAAGGGTCATAAAGGTCTTAATCACACTTTCCATCTACACTCATAAACAAATTTAAACAAAGTAGTCGCCATTTTATTACATTTTTTCATAAAAGATGTAAGAATTAATTATTACACTTTCAACCCACATTCTTAAACAAATTCAAATAAAATAGGCATCAATTGATTACACTTTTCATAAAGGATGTAAGAATGAATTGATTACACTTTTCATAAAGGATGTAAGAATGAATTAATTACACTTTCCTCCCACACTCATAAACAAATTGAAATAAAATAGGCACCAATTGATTACACTTTTCATAAAAGATGCAAGAATTGATTAATTACACTTTCTACCGACACTCATAAACAAATTGAAACAAAATAAGCACCAATTAATTACACTTTCATAAAAGATGCAAGAATGAATTAATTACACTTTTAACCCATACTCTTAAATAAATTAAAACAAAATAAGCACCAATTGATTACACTTTTCATAAAGAATGCATGTATGGATTAATTACAATTTCCACCCACACTCATAAACAAATTAAAATAGATAGGCACCAATTAATTACACTTTCATAAAAGATGCAAGAATTGATTAATTACACTTTCAACCCACACTCTTAAACAAATTAAAACAAAATAGGCACAAATTGATTACAATTTTCATAAAGGATGCAAGAATGGATTAATTACATTTTTCACCCACACTCATAAGCAAATTAAAACAAAATAGGTACCAATTGATTACACTTTTGATAAAAGATGCAAGAATTGATTAATTACAATTTCCACCCACACTCATAAACAAAATGAAACAAAATAGACACCAATTTGGGAGTTTGGTTGAAGTTATATAAAACCGCACACATGTCATTTTGCTTAGTATGTTTGGTTGGATGAATAGAAAATGAGTGAAAATAATATGTATTCAAGAAAGCAAAATAAAACAAAAAGACAAAATATACTCATGTAATTTACTAGTTTACCCCTATATATTACGAAAAAAAATAAAAAAAAAATCTAATAGGTTTATCATGGTGATTTCCATATATTTTAAATTAATGGTAGCATAAGTATAATGATTACAATTAAAACCCTAATGGGGAGCAACATGTACTATTTTGGATGGGTTTCACATCGGTTGGTTTGAGTTAAATATATCCCTTTCATATCCCAACTACCCAGTATCATGAAATGGTGCTATAAATAGCAAATCTTGAATGAAGCATACTTGCTAAAAATAGAAAGAGATAGTGGTTGAAGTTCTTACTAGTAGGCCCCGTAATCAATGGTCCTCCCACAAGATTAAGGTATCTCTTGCTCTAGGATTTTTACCTAATATCATTGTTTTCTAGTCTGGTGGCACCGAGAAGGAAAGTCTTCTCCTACCGGCAGAATGCATGCATGCATGGTGTGTTTGTTGGTTTGGCAATTAAATGTTTAATTTTTTCTCTTTCTTTTGCCGTTGGGAAATGTTGTTTAAGATTGAAACCCTTTTTCCTTTCAATTGTTTATTAGTTATTATTCTTTATTTAATTTTTAATATCTTTTTGGAGAACCATGAAATAAACTCATTGGGCTTAAAAAAATTAAATTATAAGAAACACTGTATGTTTATCTAGAATTCCTCAATCAATTTGTTTATCTTCTTTTAGTTCAAAAACTTTAATTTTTACACATTGTTTTGTCGGTTATTGAAAAGTACTCATTTTGGAAAAATGTTATGTGATTTATGTATAAACCATGCAGTAAATAGAGCACAACTATGGCTGGAAAAGGGAAAGCAACGTTAATTGTATTAAGTGACATAGAGGTAAATTCGAACAACTAGGATGAAGTCTCTTGACCACCTGAAGGTGGAAGAGGTTACGTACGAGGAGAGAGAAAAGGTATTGGCCTCAAATCAAGGGTTGGATGAAATATCCGACATTCAAATTATTGAGAAGATGTTTTCGTCGATTCGACATGCATAAATATTTTAGTATAACTACGCTAATATTGTTGACTTTCGCATACGAAAAAGCTAATGTACATGTGATAAAGAAAAAAAATGTCATAGGCTGAAAATTTGTATGTGCTTGAGCTGGGCACTGAGAGATTGGGCTATAATTAGGTATCGGGTGCTGTGCCTGTCTACGGGTCCAGTATGATCCAGAGGTAAAGAGGTTTGTGGTTTGAAAATTTATTAGGCACCATAATCACAATGTTGGGAAACATATCCCCATTTGCCGACGAAAGATACATTGCGATTTTTGTGGGTAATTGTCTTAACATCTCTATTTACTTATGTTTTTTTTTTTTTATTTATTTATTTATTTATTTATTTATTATTATTTATTATTATTATTATTATTATTATTATTATTATTATTATTATATTGACATATCTACAATGGCTTAATGTTCAATGCTATATAGGATGGAAGGTCACACGGTCCTAAAATGTCCCATTTACGAGCAACATTCGATCAACGATTTTGATGTAAATGATATCGTGTGTCTAGCCAACAGAACTGGTGACATTCAGTAGAATCAACCAGACCACGGGAACTTCACTAATGAACGTACTGATGGTTTGGATGCCGTCATGCTTCCGGACGGCCGAACGATCGATTTCTTCGAATAAGTATTTGTAATCAGTGTACCAAATTGTTTGCAACCTATTACGCTTTTGGATGAGTTTATTGTCAATATAAAAATCTCTTGTTATATGTTACTGTAATATTTATTTTGGATTGAAATGCCATTTTGTTTGGTGCATATTTTCACTGTATTCTCTCATTTTTGAAGTGTATTAGTTGTCCCCTTATCACAATGAAAAAGTTCAAAAAAATAGGTCTCACTTGGTCAATTATACAGGGGGGGAAATTGTAAATTTGACTTATTAAAATCAATTTAACTCTCTCCCATATGTTGATTTTACAATAAAATTAGAAGTATTTAAAAAACAAATAAATGTAAAAAATAAAGTTACTGATAAATTTAAAAAGAAAAATATGACCTAGAAAACTACTAATGTCAAGAGATGTAAACTTATTAATGTTTCATTGGACATTAACTTGATTATTTTTTAATTTTCATTTATTTATTTTTTAATTTATTTTTAATGCTATCTTTTAAACAATATAGTAGCTAATAATGATTATAAATAAAAATTCACATCAAAACATTTTTTTTTTTTTTAACAAATATAGTTATTTTGTCTAATGTAATATGTCATATTTATTTAAAAATATTAGACATTTTGGTTGAATTAAAAAAAAAAAAAAACATTGAACTACTTGGACAATTTATTAGAATTAGTACAGTTAATATAAATATGAGGAGACGATGTATTAAATGTGTAAATTAAATAAAATAAAATATAGATTATCTGTAAATAGCAAAAGAAAATTGTCTACAAGTCTATAACTTCAAATATTTCTCTTGTGGTTCAATCAACTTATAAATATGTAAGGTGTGATGCCTGTGGTTCGAGTTCGGCTCGGTATTATACAAAACCAAAACCAAAACCATGAAACATATATAAAACTAAAATCAAAACCAAAATCGCCGATTTCTTTTAAACAGTTTTAAAATCGGACCAATTAATTTTATCTAAAACCAAAACTGTGAAACTGCAAAACCATTTAAGATTTTTAAATTTTATAGAAAAACAAAATCAAAACCAAAATCGCAAAACCGCAGGCGATTGTTTCTTATATATTAAAAAAAAGATAACTAAAATATAATAACAGTCTCCAAATTATTCTCATATAATTAATTTTTAATCCTGCAAAATCAACTGATTGATTCTGAAGAGGAAATATAAGAAGTGAGATTTGAGAACCCTATTTATAACTATATATTTATACTAGGGTTAGTGGGTAAAAATGTATATATATATTGGTTACATGGTTCGGTCACGTGGTTCGATTATATGGTTCGGTTACACGGTTATTATCCCAAAATCAAAATCAAAACCAAAATTAAAACCAAAACCGCTTCGGTTGCTAAATTTGAAACCAAAACCAAGACCAAAACTATTTAATCAGTTTTAACCCAGATCATTTGGTTTGGTTTCTCTTGGTTACCTATCGGTTCATTTTTTTTGGGCATCCCTACATGTGGAAACATATTGTGACTGAAATATGTTTTTCCTTATAATTTTTAGCAAATAAAATTGGAAACAAAAAAGAATATTAAATTTATTGTAACAAATCTTCCGATTGACGTCATGCCTATCCTCTCCTCTTCAGTGTTCATTGAACCTTTTACCCATCGACATAATACCATATTAAATTAGGGAAGTGAAGTAAATTAATCTGACAGTGTAGATGTGGGAATGACCATTGAATCAAACAATTGGCATAGTGGGAATGACTATTGAATCAAGCACTTGCCATATTAAATACAACTCTCGTCGGTTGGTGTAGAAGAGCACTACCAAACTGCCGCCATTCCAAACATAGCATGAGTACCTTGGAAGTAGAAGTGAACAAATGCTCCCATAACTTATACTTGTTTCAAGTATTTAACGTTCACCAAAACACTTATAAATTGATGAGCATTAAGTCGATCTATAAAAGGGGAGAGGAAACACGGGATAGACTTTATTAATCTGGTAAAAAAAAATAAAAAATAAAACAAAACGCAGGTGGTCTTCAAGCCTGCATCATTCTTTTTAAGCAGAGGTGCATCATTAATCTATTATGTTTGCTTAATATTGGTCCCACTGGCAAATGTAAGCCTAATATTTTTTTCCTTATCGTTTTATTTTGTTTACAAACACTTTGCATATATAGCAAAACCTATAGTCTAGCTACAGGAACAAATGTCTCTTCCTAACCAATGCCATATTCCTAAGTGAATATGTTTTCAATAAGTCAAGCTTTATAATGTTCAACGAAACCATCAGAAAGTGTTTTGATTTTAAAGATCCACTTGTATCCAATAGGATTTTTCGCAAGAGGAAGGTCAACGAGATCCCAAGTATAAGTTTTGGCTAGGGCATAACGTTTCTCGTCCATTACTTTTTGCCAAAGAAGGTTAGTACTGGACTCCTTATAGGATTGAAGCTCATGCAAATTAAGTATGATGTAAAAACAATGAAAACCACAAAAATATAGGGGAGGTATGTTACCCTACTAGAACAACTGGGATTCTTTGGGACAGACTTAGTTGATGCAATATCTAAAGTCAATGGGATTGGCCAGAGAAAGTCGTGTTTAGGATCTAGAAATGGATCAAGAACGCTAATTGGGGTCAGTAGGGGTAACTGGAGGATCTATTTGAGGATCAATGATATTTATGTTAGGATGATCAGGGAAGAAGTCCATGGATGGAGTGGTGAAATATAAATGGTTGGTGGTAGATGTTGAATGAAACTTGGATTTGGAGGAAAACATATTGTGTTCCCAAAAAGTGACATGATAAGAAATACGAAGACGATTCGAAATGGGATCCATAAATCGATATGTTTTGTGCTCAATTTCATATCCAAGGAAACAACAGGCTAGAGTATGTGGTTCAAGTTAAGGTGAGTTGGGGGAGGGGGTTATTGTATGTTTAGAAAAAATTATGCGTAAAAAAAAAAAATTAAAGGTGGTAAAAAAAAATTGATTTATTTTTTAAAATGGAGTGTAGATTTTGCAAAAAAGAGTTTACAAATAAAATTACCAATTATAAAAATAACAGGGGATATATTGATATCTGCTGAAATGACATGAGGTATCTCAGGTTTAAATTCATAAATTTAAGTAAAAATAATTTAAAATATAGATAAAATTTGAGTTTTTTCTTCTTTTAACAAAAACGTGGCAAAAATTAGTTTCAGCACTACAAATTAAACATAGTAATAATAGGAAATTCATAATATGAACCACAATATTTGTTAATACTATAAAAAAATACACTTAAGATAGGTTTTGTTGGAAGGATGAAAAACAGAATATATATATATATATATATATATATTATACTATATATATATATTATACTTTTAAAAGAAAATTATTTTTCCTAATCACGTTTGGTTGGAGGAATATATAAAAAGAAAAAAATATAAGATTTTTGGCTAAAACAATTAAGAGAAAAAAATTGTTAAGATAAAAAAATCTAAGATTTTTTTATCTTTCTTTTATACCAAATAATTTATTTTTATTATGTTATTATTTTATTATTTTTCATCGTCATTGTCTTCGACCAAATAAACTCATCATTAATATAGGTCAAACAAAAAGAAGATTACAAATCTATATAAGAAATTAAAATTGGAAGGCTACACTTGAGAATGAATAACGACTCACAAAACTCTTTCTTTATTCTCCTTAATTTCTATTTCTTTCAACATTTTATTTTATTTAAATAATTTTAAATATTATTTATCATTAATATAATAATTTAGTGAATTTAATTGTCATTTATTATTGTAATAGTGGGTTCAAAGAATTTTAAAAGTTTTCTTATATTTCAAGTAGTGAGATTTTCTATTTAAATAAAAGGTAATTTTTTTTACAATACATAATGAAAAATTATAAATAATTCCCTTATTATACTTTTTATTTAAAAAATATTTTTTAAAAAAATTATATTTTTGTTGTCATATAAATGTTGACAAGAGTAATTAAAAATATATTTTCTGTTTTCTACAAACAATTTCATATACAAAATGACTTGAAAACGACCCCAATGAGAATTAACATGAACTCACATTAAAACTAGATTTAATAGAATAAAAAATAGAATATGTTTAGATCCAGCAAGCATTCTATAAATAGCAAATAGCACAATATCATGAAAAATGCATTAAAACACGAATGTTCTAAAAAAGTCACTATTGCTACATAGGATCGAGCAGAATATAAATTGGGCCTAAACCTGGAAGGGCCATACCGGGTCACCAATGTTATTGGACCCAACACGTATGAGATCGAGGCGTTGTTAGGATGACCGCTGCAAAAACCAGTTGAATGTAGAACACTTAAAGTAGTATTTCCAGTAGAAACATTTCATTATGTGAGCCATATTTCGTGTTCTAGTTAATAATTTTTTTTGCCTCTTTTGAAATAGCTACAAGTGTTAATACATTGTGGGATAGCGATAACTACATTAATATTTCCTGCTTGGTAAGGTGGATATAAAGGATATCGCGACCAAGAAATTGGGACGTACTCATCCGACCAGACGGCTTTAGCCACTCGATATGTATGGCTGGGCGACGGCCTGAAAAATCTTCTTTGTACTTGGGCATACCTGATATCCCATGGCTACTCGAGTAAGGGGCCTTTGACGAAAAAAGGTCATCAGATTACGAACCTACATGGATTGATCTACTTGTTTCTCTTCTACTATGAATTTCTTACACAAAACTACACGTTACGACCACTTGTTTCTTATTGTTTCATCCAAACCATTGTATCGTATCAACATAAGACATTCATAAAAAAGAAGACAAGAATAGAAAAGAAAATAATTTTGTATTTATATATAGGTACAATCTTTACAGTTGTATCCATACATAAGAAAAAATATGGAAAAATACAACAAAAATATAGGAAAACATTCTCTCATCACACATTTCATAGAGTCTGGTAAAACAAACAAATACGAGAATATGTGGGAAGGGGGCACACTCCTATGGAACAAAAAAAAAAAGAATTGAAGGAGGTGTACTCCCACGAAACATACAAAGAAAGAAGAGGAAAGGACGCGACGAAGTAGAGAGGGGGAAGAAAAACCTCTTTCCCGTCTTCTATTTCTATTGACATGAAGGGGTGAAACATAGAGCGGTTTCTTCCCCTTCCCCTTTCCCCTAAGCCTCGGAATTGACCTGGTCACTCGGTCCTGCCTTATCACTAGAGGATTTGAGCCCTTCCACGGTAGTGTAGCTCAAAATGGCTACAACGATGCTACGGATCTTCACCTTCTAGGAAGTGACGCGTCCCGATTTTTCAAAAAGTCGAAAGAATATGAAATGGTAAAGGCATAAAGAGAAAGGGTTTTTAAAGTGTCGGGTTTATCAAAAAAATACTTAGGCTATTTTAAAAATAAAGAGTTGCCACCTACTATTGGGTTTAGATGATGTGCTAGATTACTGAATTTTTAGAAAAATAATTTAAAAGGCCTAAGTAAGATTAACTCCGAAACACGGTCAAACCAAGATTCATTTAAAAGAGTTCAGGGGTTGGTTATACTTGGGGGAGGTATTAGGCACCCCAAGACACTCATCCAAAAACGCTATCTTATGTCCAATTAAGTCTAATTCGTTTAACTCTGAAAATTTTATTTTCTTTTGAGAACCTTTTCCTTCTTATAAATGCTTTTTGGTATTTTTGAGATTAGAATGAGACAAGTTTTTGGTATTTTTTGGAATGTTCCTCGGTATGACTCCTTATTAAATATTAATAAATTTGAAAAGGATGATCTCTGGTTTTTTTTATTGTGATGGATCTTAATATTTGGAAAGCAAGAAAGTTTTTTGAACCTATTTTTTATTTTTTTAAAATATTTTTATATTTTTATTTTTATTTTTTAAAGAGGAGATTTGAATTTTATTTTTATTTTTTTAGAAAGATATTTCTTTCTCTCTCTCTTTATTTTTTTTTTTTGTTTTTTTAGAAAAGAGTTAATTTTTTTTTTCTTTTTTAGAAAATATTTGGAAATCTTTTTATTTATTTAAGTTGAAAAAAATTGATCGGTTTTTTGAAAGATCTTCATTTTTAATTTTTTTGAAAGCGAAAAAAATTGAAAACTCTATTTTATTTTATTTTTTAAATTTTTTATAGAAAAGAAAAAAATTTGAAAAAACTTTTTTTTCCAGTGATTTTTTTGGAAAGAAAAATTACGATTTTTAAAGATTTTTTCGTGAGTTTGATTTGAGGAAAGCACAAAGGAATTTTTTTTTTTATTTATATATTTTTTTGTCCACTTAACTAAACTTAAGATATATTTATAGGAAGTGCCTTTCTAAACCTTTGTCTAAAAATTTTACACACGTTGAAAAATCAAGTACAATGGTGTAGAAAACACTTCCTTAACCTTATTTATTTATTTATTTTTTTCTTTCTCAACAACACAAATAAAAAATGATAAAAAAAAGTGAAAAAAAAAAAAATCTCATCTAATGCTATGTTTTTTTATTTTTTTATTGATTAATTTTCTTAGATGTAACAAACACATAAATAAAATATGATAAAAAATAAAGTAAAAAAAATAAAATAAAATAAAAAAAAGAAATTCCTCATCTAACGCTCAGAGGTTAAGCTTGAGAAGGAAAAACCTTGTCCCAACATTTTCATTGAATCCTCGGATGATTTTAACAAGATTTAAACTTGCGAGAATTTAAGTTGCAATAATGAAAGAAATAGTGAAAAGAATACGACTATGCTTAAAAAAAGAAAAAGAAAAGAAAAATGAAATGAAGAAAAACAAAAATATTCATTGTGAAAGAAAAATTATTTTTACTAATGTTGTTTGGTTAGGAAAGAAAATGAAATGAGGGAAAATAATTCACTTTAATAGTATAGGAAGAGTAGAGTGTCGTATCCATAGGGATTGGTTTAGATCGTCACTAAGTACCGTGATTATCGTAACCCAACTTTATCTAGACGGTTAAATTTTGGGTTTATAAAAATAAAACTAAAAACCAATATAAATACAACAAACAAAATAAAATATGCATTTTCTATACACAAATGTTATAGAGGTTTGATTTCATCTCTTTATTCCCATATTATGCTATTAAGTAATTATTAGTCAATTCTATTCATTCAATAATCAAAGTCCTTGTGCTCCCTCACTATCTCTACGAGTGTCAAGTGAGAGAATACGTAAACACTTTAATACTGATATTCCTATCTAGTATTTAAGTGAAAACATTCATTATTCCCTGCATAATAGATTACGCAAGTTTTAAATATCTCTAGATCTATTAAAACTTATGTTGTGTTTAACCTAAGTCTGAACCTGAAATTACCTCTCCAAAGTGTTAAATCCCAAGTTTTCAAATCAACCAAATATCATGTGGAAGCATAAATTGGAAGCACCAAGAAGGCAAATACAATTGAATAGAAAACCTAGTTGATAAATCTAGAACTTGATCACCTCCCGGTCTCACAAAATCCTAAATTGCCAACTCGATTAATTAGGTGTTGATCTCCTCCCGGACTCACAACAATCTAAACTATGCACTCTCATTTCCGATCACGAATTCAATTTCTCATGAGTATAAAATTCAACCTAAAATCATCTAACTCATTGGACACATGAATCAAATGCATTAAACATAGAGAGGCATAAAAAGGGAATTAAAACTAAAAATTAACAAAATATTCAAAACACGGTTCAAACGAGATTAGGTCAAGCCCTAGATTTAGATATTAGCTCAACATAAAAAATCCATAACTAATCTTTTCAATAAATTCATAAACATAATCATGTTTAACACAATATTACCAATACAAAATTGAATTAAGATTAGGGAGAAAGAAGAGAAGAGAAAATGCTTATTGTGGGTTTGAGCTCCAAATCTTCAACTCCATGTACCACTAATGGTGTTTTCCTCAATTTCGCATCAAATTGCCACCATTGGGTGTTTTCTCGCCCAAAATCGCCACAAATCCGGTTTCACCTCCCCAAAATCGTCTCCCTTGGGGTTTGAGGCTTAATGTAGAATTTATAAGGCTCCAAAATTAGAGTTTTTGGGTTTCCAGATGATGCATGCCAATGGGCGCACGTTGTAGTGCACTTTTTGGTCACTGTAGTGCGTTATAGGAAGTAGCTAGCCCATGAACGCTGCCCAAACTGCGCTACATCACACTATGGGCAACGCCGATACCGAGTTCATAATTTGGTCATAATGTTCTCGTTTGAACTCCGATTGAGGTGATTCAAAAGGTTATGGAAAGCTCAAAAAGAGATATAGAACTTCAATATTTTGAGGTTTTCCAAAATCGGATTGAATCATGATAAATTTAGGGGTCTGAAGTTGCTGCTCCTGTATTACTAATGAACCGTTACAACCCAATTCATCTCTTTTGACCACATTATCGTATTTTCTCCCAATTATTTGTAATTCCTACAAAACACAACCAAAACACATTAAACTAACAAAAATGCTTGAAAACGCATAAATATTTAAACTCAAAAGTACTTGATTTGTTGGTAAATAAACCACTCATTAAATACTCCCAAACTCAAACATTTGCTTGTCCTTAAGCAAAAGAAAAAAAAATAAAAGATAAAACAAATCAAATACTAAAACACTAACAATAAAAATGTGAGTTTCGTATCGAATCAATTACCGTGAAATAATCTCCGCAACCACAAAATGCTCCGAGCTCAAAGGAAATGCGCACATTGAGATTATCTAGAATTTTAATTTTAAGTGTTAATTTCAATCTACTCAAGACTCTCAATGTGTATGTGCTTGCAAAATCACTCTCACCCAACAAAATGAGCCCCAAATAGATTTATGTGCTAAGGAGACAGTGAACACTCTTTAGATAGTGAATTTAAGAACAACCATATGCCCATTTTTCGTGTCACTCTCCACTAATTGTGTAGGTACATATGTCATTGAAGATCAAAAGGGCTTTGAGGGTTGTAATGTATGGCTAGGCTAGAAGGTAGATGAGAATGTCATTTTTAGACTTAAATCACCCTAGGCATGTATCACAACTCATGGATCTTGCAAAATTCTCAAGAATTTTTTTTCACCAACTCCCCGATTTATCAAATGTCTTTTTTCAATCGATACCACATGGTATTATTCACAAAACAAACAAAAAACACACATTCTTTTAAGGAAATAGGTAATAACCACACCTCCAAACTCAAAATCAACATTGGTTGCCCAGTGATCTACCCAAGAGGGGGGGTGAATTGGGTAGTTGTAAAAATTAAGGCAAATTGTTATCTTTCAACACGTAAATTTTCAAATAATTAATTTAATCTTAAATTAATTATTATCTTTATATAGCCATGCATAAGTGTAATTAACTCTAGATGCACATCCAAATAACAAGAAATAAAATAACAGGACAGAACACCACGATATATCTTGGTTCACCAAGCTAATATTGACTAATTCAGTCCTCCAAGCCCCCATGAAAATTCGCATCCACTAAACCACTAGATTCCTTTAAACAGGTAGGAACCAAACCTTTATACAACGATTCTTTTACAGACTCAGAATCAACCTTTACAATTTTCTTTTCACAAGCTAGGGAAAAATATTATCTTTTTCCAAATTAAAGACTAAACTAATTCTATTAAGGAGGAATTACCATCTAATCATTTTCCCAGGCGCAGGAATAATCTCATCTTTTTAACAGGATCAAGACTAACCTAATCCTTTCACAGGCTAAGGATCAAACCTAATTCTTTTATATTTTAGGTTAAGAATCAAACCTCACAAAAAATACTCAAAGTATCATTTTCCTAAGTAATGATGAAACCTTTACAATTCACTCATAATTAATTCTAATCAGGAAGAATCACGCTTAGCTCTTTTCAAGTAAAAAGAGTAAGCTAACATTTTTATACCTCAAGTAAAGATTAAACTTCAATCTCTTTACCAGAAGAGATTGAAACCCTACTACCCCTGATTAGATATTCTCAACAATATCTAATCCGCACAAAACTTACCAATTACAAAAATTGATAAGTTTCTTCCCACTCGAAATTTCTACCACCTCAAATCAATTTAAAACTCGATTAATGTCCCGAATTTACTAGTTATAGAATTAATTGAGGAAATCAAAATCTAATTATAAAATAAACGGGTAGCACATAATCAAGCACATAACCAGATTACCACAAAATTATTTTAGAATAAATTTTATGCACTTTAAAGTTCAAAAACGATTTCACAAGATCTAAAATCCAAGAAAGAAAAATAATATATAATCACAATAAAGAATGAAAGCTTGGAACAATCTCACCTGGAGAACACTGAAGGAATGCAAATTGTATCGCTAGATAACTTAGATCGGTGACGCCAAATCAATTAGCGCTTTAACTTAACAATTTCAATACCAGAATAATCTCACGATAATATCTCAGTATAGTATCATAGTAATAACTCTCAGAAAGCTCAAGAACTGATTGTTCTTGATAGAAGTGATGATTTGATATGTGAAAAACGTTGTTATATTTAAACAAATTTGAAACAAGCCCTCTAATGGCTAGTTCCCACAAGATAGGACATTTAAATGCTCATATGGACCACATATATCAATATTACTCAATCCTGGTTCAATTCACTTAAATATGACTTTTAAATCATTCAATTTAGTCCCCAATTTATTTCACATTCTCAAATCAAAAGAATATGAAGTATTAAATAGATTAAATTGAGAAACACTTAAAATAAGTATACCATATCTATAAAGATATGTAAGTATGAATGATATATCTATAATATGTCCAAATCCCTAGAATATCTCCAAGATATCAGCCAAAAAATGGCTAGTAATGGATCAGATATCGAAAACCCTCAAACACTAAAACTGCCCAGTCAATTGACCGACCAATGAACCATCGGTCGACCGATTGTTTCAGGTTGTAGCCCAATCCATTTTATACGCTGGTCGGTTGACCGATCCCCCATGGGTTGGTTAACTAATTGATTCAGGATGCTCTCCAGGCCATTTTTTGGCCTTGGTCGGTTGACCGATCATCGACAGTTGTTTGACCGATCGATTCAGAGAGTTTACTTCTTAGCCATCGGTTGACTGATCTCTCTTGGTCGGTTAACCAATCAATTTAGATACTTCTCCAATTTCCAAACATTGCCCGTCGATTGACCGATTCTCTTGTGATCAGTTGATTAATCAGTGTTGGATCACTCCTTCTTAATTATATTTCAACTCTAATCTTCAATGTTTTCGACCTTTTAACCGATTATTTTTTCTCAGTTAACATAATTGACACTAATAATCAATTTTAAACACTAATATTTGTTAGGTCAATTTTTCTTTTTCAATTTCACATTGGAGGAAAATATTGGAACTCATTAAGACCCTAATAAAAACACACATAAATAGAAATTATTTTTTATTTATGTATGATCCTAATCGGGATACATTAAGAGTAAAAAATGACTTCAGTTGTTTTCACCTAGATTCTTCAGAATCTTCAATTTCTTAATGTCCATCTCTTTGTCTGTCTCTTTGCATCCTTAGCACCCTTAGCAATTATTTCATGATAACATCAACAATGAAACTTTTACACTAAAACACTCAATAAACTTGTTAGTTCTACTAAAAACATCAACACTTAATTATCCATCAAAATTTTGGGATCAACAAACATTGTCTTCAATGTTGCACGAGACAAAGAGACAGGCGGGAATACTCACCACTATACTACAACGACTTTGAATTTTTTTTTACAACTCAAATACAAAATGAAACACATAACCCGCCCACCAATGACTTTCCAAACACAACCCATTCTAGTCCTTCCGCTCAATGATCCATGCAAACATGGGAATTAGTGATGGGTTTTGAAAGTTGAAAGGCATTTAGTTGTTGGATGCACAAATGTGGGTAACGAAAGAATTAGGCAATAAGGCTCAACGGGGGTAACGAAGGATAAACAATTTTTTTTCAGGGTTAGCTTTAAAGGCCCAAACAATTAAAAAAGAATGCCTAAGTCATTTCTCCAATAACACATCACCTAGTATTTCACCTCAAGTTTCACTAAAATGGGTTTTAGTGTTCACGAGATGTCAAAGCCTACTTAAAGCACATAAATGTTCTCCAAGTACTCAAAAGGCCAAGTGATGATGATTCATGATGCTCAATGTAACAAGTCAAGAGTGAATTTAAATCAATACAGGTCAAGTACACAGATTCTCAATGACATGCATTTCAAAAGATCTAAGAGAACATCAAGTGTTTACACTCATCATCGATTTCATGTTAGTTTATCTCAACAAAACTTACAATTTATTCAAACTATCCTAAAGAAAATAACTAAAAACATGGACAAAAGAATACAAGTTATAAAACAAAAAGTCACTTAAGCATTTCCTAAACCCAACAAACATAAACCAACATGTGTCTCACCCCCAAACTCAAAGTTTAACTTGAATTAAAATTAAGCACAAGGGAATAAGAATACATACCGGGGAGGTGAGATAATCTCACCTCCTAGTACGGTCTGCGGTGATGCTCCGGACAAGGTGACTGGTGTGGGGATTTTTTTCATAGCTTGCATCCTTAGGATCCATTATTTGAAAACTTGGGTTGTCTCCCAAGAAGCGCTTGATTTAATGTCCTCGGCTTGACAATGAAGAAGGCCTCATCAAAGAGTGACTTTCACCCATCATATATGTCATACAACACAACAAATGGGTCTATGTTCAGAACACCCTCAAGCTTGGCTAGATGTGGTAATAATTGGAATGTATGCTCAACGTGACTCAACTCTAGCATTTGTTCTTGGTGGGCATGAATGAATGTTTCTAGGGGTGGTGGGGGGCAAGTGAGCCACATAGGATCTTCATAGATGTAGTCATCTTTGATTAGTGGTGGCATCAAAATTTATATCTCAAACGGTGAAGATTCGCAAGTGTCGTCTTATAATTCTTCATCATCGATCCATTCATGGGTTTCCTCCTCCCACTTGTATTCGGTTCCTTATGGTGACTTTTGCATATGAACGTGGCTTGTGTGTCTCTCATTGCCACCGCCATTGTCATGGCTTTAATGGAGTCGAACGGAGATTCAACTTGTAGATTATGAAGGGTCTTCATCCTTTTCTTTTTCTCCATATGGAGCCTTCTCTCCTCCGCCTAGGCATTACAATCTTCATAGGTAAGAGAAGATTCCGCTTTTGTCTCCTCCAATTTTTGTCTTGTCTCCTCCGAAAATTACCTTATTTTCTCCGTAAATTGGGCAAGTAGGTCTTGAAGGTCTTTATGGGTAGAAGA
The DNA here is from genome assembly GCA_016647705.1 of Eucommia ulmoides. Classification (NCBI taxonomy): domain Eukaryota; kingdom Viridiplantae; phylum Streptophyta; class Magnoliopsida; order Garryales; family Eucommiaceae; genus Eucommia; species Eucommia ulmoides. The sequence continues at coordinate 49,072,215 of CM028328.1, forward strand.
AGACTCCACTTGATAATGTAGGGTGTCAAACTATGGCACCAAAATGTTGGAACTATCCCCCAAAATTTGATGACTTGTTGAATAATTCCAACTCCGATAGTCAAAATCGGCCATATCTTCCAACAACAAATAGGCTTTGTCTGTGGTTAGGTCGTGAAAAGAGGTGGTACTACTTCCTCCTTCCACCCAAGTTCTTGTTGCGGCTTGTAACCCATCGAGGAAATTTAGTATTTGACACTCCTTCAGGAAACCATGATGGGGGAACCAAATAATCAATTCCTTCTATTTTTCCCAAGCACAATAGAACGACTCGGAATCTCGTTGAGAAAATATCAAGAGGACTTGTTGATGAGCCATCTCTAAGTACCTCACAATATAAGAAATTGAAAACAAAAATTAAAAATTAAAATAAATGCCTAAATTAAAATCAAATTACTTACTCACAAAATTAACAATAATCTAAAACGCCAATTCCCAGCTGATAGGTGGAAATAACCTATCTATTTTTAAATCAAATTTGGTAGTTTTTGAGCGTATTAGTTATATTCAATTTTGTTTTAGTTTGTTTTGGTGTAAAACAGGTGAAGGGACGAAAAGAAGAAATAAACAAGCGAAAACCGTGGAGAAATGGTGAACAAAACATGAAGAACAAGGTTTCAGTGCATAAAGACCACCGCCTAGGCAGAAATTCCACCGCCTAGGTGGAGAAAAGGCAGGATTTTGGATTGTTGAACCACTGCCTAGGCAAGAAAACCACCGCCTAGGCGAAGATCCGTCAGAAAGTTTAGAGTTGATTTCTGTCTAGGCAAAGAAACTATCGCCTAGGCGGAAATCCAGAAGAATCTTAACCGACCTAACCACCGCCTAGGCGGTGATACTCTACCAGAAATATCTAATTGTAGATATTTTGAAGATATTTTCCAAACCTTTACTTTAACCCCTTTCTTTCCTCATTTTTGTATTATGACCTATAATGCTTGGAGAGATTTTTTTACCTTAGATAGGATTTGATAATTTAGGAGTAGATTAGATTAGTTTTAGAAAGTGATTTTGGCCAATTCTTAAAGAGCTAAAAGAGGAAGATCATCAATATAGAAGAGGAAACTCGGGAGGATCATTCTTTGGCCAAAGTGGACCACTCCACTTTAAGATTTGGCTTTTCTTTCCTTATTTCCATCTTTGTACTTAGTGTTTATTATTGATGATGATGATCTCCTCTTGGTTTAATATTGTAATGGCTAAGATCATGTTAGTTTAGTTAGATATTAGCTAGGGTTAAATGTAATTCATGTAAATATCTCTTTGGTTGAATATAAGTTATTTTGATGGTTTGTTATCCAATTCCAATTGTATTTACCGTTATTTCATGTTTATTATGCTTATTACGTTAAACCGAGAAGACGGGATTTGACACTTGGGAGAGGTAACCCTGGATTCGGACTAGGGATAAACACAACGCAACGATCCAATAACCCGAGAGGGAGTTGGATTGTGTGCAATCCATGAGGTTGGGTCAAGACTCACGTGGCTATGTGTTCGAAAAGGCGTTCGAGGGGGACTTCGGCGTCAATGCGAAGTCATGTATTCGCTCGCTTTTCACTTGGAAGAGGGAGCGAGTGAGTTATAGATATCGAGATTGTTGGATATGATAATAACTGTTATTGATAACTAAACTAAGCCAAATAGGTACTAAGTGAATGAAATAGATCCCTAGTTAATTAGTGTAATTAGAATTAATCCTTAGGAGTAGTTTTAATTAGTTTAATTTAAATATTAAATTGAATCGTCAGGATAATATAAGACTATGTAAATTGCGGTATTCAATTATTTACATGTTCCCTATGGGAACGATATCCGATCTTCAAAGATCCACTATATTAAAACTTAGATCTTGTATACTTGCGAGAGTAAGTCGCGGCGTATTTCACGCGCTACCACCAGCAACGGTTTAGATCATCGCGAAGTACCGCGATTATCGTAACTTAACTTTATCTTGGCGATCAAATTTTGGGTTCATAAAAATAAAACTAAAAACCAATATAAATACAACAAACAAAATAAAATATGGATTTTCTATACACAAATGTTCAAGGGGGTTAATTTCATCACGTTATTCCCACGTTATCCTATTAAGTAATTATTAGTTAATTCTATTCATTCAATAATCAAGGTTCTCATGCTCCCTCACTACATCTCCGGAGTGTTAAGTGATAGAATATATAAACACTTTAATACTGATATCCCTATCTAGTATTTAGGTGAAAACATTCGTTATACCCGACCTAATAGATTACGCAAATTTTAAATATCTCATGATCTATTAAAACTTACGTTGTGCTTAACCTAAGTCTGAACTCGAAATTACCTTTCCCAAGTGTTAAATCCCAAGTTTTCAAGTTAACCAAAATATCATGTGGAAGCATAAATTGGAAGCACTAAAAAGACAAATACAATTGAAAAGAAAACTTAGTTGATAAATCTAGATCTTGATCACCTCCCGATCTCATAAAATCCTAAATTCCCAACTCGATTAATTAGGTGTTGATATCCTTCCAGACTCACAACAACCTAAACTATGCATTCTCAATTCCGATCACGAATTTAATTTATCTCCAAGTATAAAATTCACAACCTAAAATCATCTAACTCATTAGCCACATGAATCAAACGCATTAAACATAGAGAAGCATAAAAATAGAATTAAAACTAACAATTAACAATATATTAAAAAATACGGTTCAAACGAGATTACGTCAAGCCCTAGATCTAGATATAAGCTCAACATAGGAAAATCCATAACTAATCTTTTCAATAATTTCATAAACATAATCATGTTTAACACAATATAACAAATACAAAATGGAATCAAGATTAGAGAGAGAGAAGGGAAGAAAAAAATACTTATTATAGGTTTAAGCTCCAAATTTTCAACTCCAAGTGCCACCAATGGCGTTTTTCTCCTCAATTTTGCATCAAATCACCACCATCGAGTGTTTTCTCACCCAAAATTGCCACAAATCCCGTTTCACCTCCCTAAAATCGCCTCCCCTGGGGTTTGAGGCTTAAGGTAGTATTTATAGGGCTCCAAAATTAGGGTTTTCGGGTTTCCAGACGATGCAGGCCGATGAGAGTGCACTGAAGCACACTTTTTGACTATTGCAGTGTGCTATGGGTAGTAGCTAGCTCATGAACACTGATAGGAGCGCGCTGCAGCGCGTTTTTGGGCGTTGTGGCGCTACCGACACTTGGTTTGTAGTTGTGCCGTAACTTTCGCGTCCATACGTCGATTGAGATGATTCAAAATTCTATGGAAATATACAAAAGAGATCTACAACTTTCATGTTTTGAGTTTTGTCCAAAATCGGATTGCATCATGGTAAAAATTGGGCTTGAAGTTGCTGCTCCTGCACTACTAACGAACCGTTACAACCCAATTCACCTATTTTTGCCACATTATCACCTTTTCTCCCAATTATTTTTAATTCCTACTAAATACAAAAACAAAACACATTAAACTAAAACAAATACTAGAAAACTCATAAATATTTAAACTTAAAAGTACTGATTTGTTGGTAAATAAGTCATTCATCACTCATATATTACAAAAGTAAATAAAAAATTATATTATCAAGGGTATAATTGTAAATTTACTAATGCTCCCTCAGTTTTCTTCATTTTCTTCCAAAATTTGTGTGGGAAAAAAATTTGCATCGAAAATCGTACATTTTCCTTCCTATTTTCTTTTTTCTCCCATTTTTCATCCATACCAAATAATTTTATTTTTTTTCATTTTCCATCTCATTTTCTTTTTAATTTTATTTTCCATCCTTTTTTCACCTAACCAAATGCACCCTAAGAAAATAAACATACTTGTTCTAGCAAAATTTTTCGAAACACGGGTTTTTTTATCTCAAAGACGACTTCCCAAAGGGGTTTTCCCTGAGAATCACTCCCTATGATTTCTCTTTAAATATTTTTGTCTCCTTGAAGGGTTTCTCAATGAATGTTTGTGCTTCTAAACAGTGAGAATAAGGGTTCTATTTATAGAGAATGATGAAGAATGAAAAATCACTCGAAAAACCTCAAAACCCTAACCCTAGCTGCCAATCATTTTTTTTTTTTTTTTAAAATTTCGTGCAATTTTCTTTTTTTAATTTCTTTTTGGGATAAATAGTAATGTAAAAGTTAAGGAAATTGAAAGTAAGAGTTGGAAGAGTGATAAGATGCAACATTTGTCTCCATCTAGATCTTGGGTTCAAATCTTACTTTTTTTTTTTTTTTAGCTATTATCCCTTCTCTTGTCTTCTCTTTTCTTTTTCTCTCTCTATATTTCTTTTTTCCTCTTTTTTTCTTTCTTTTTATTTTTATTTTATTTTTCTATTTTTTTCCTTTTTATAAAATAGAAAAGATATATATAATAAAAGTACAAATAAATCACAAATTAAAATTAAAATTATTTTTGGGGATGGTCAAAATGATGTGTCTATAGGTAGCCTCTTAGCCTCTGCTTCTGTCCTCGCAGAAAATTGGCAGAGTAATGCCATATGTAGTTTGGCAAATGTTGCCTCCTCCGAACTGTTCCAAGGTGTCGAGGACGTCAGCCACTTCCTCGTAATAACAGGCATTCATACCAACGAAGAGTACTCAAATCTCCTCCAAGTAGCAAAGATAGTGAAACAACTGCTCTTTTCTTTCCAGTTACAAAATGAGGGCATCAACCCTCCTCACCTCGCAACCACCTTACGACGGCATCCTTCAATCTCCTCTTGAAGACCCATCGACAAAAAATAATCATGAAAGATTGAAGGAACGAAAGAAGGTCCATAAATGGGAAGGAGAAAGAAAGAAGAAAAATGAGAGAAGAATAAAAAAAATTCTTAGATAAGCAATCCCATAGAAGGCAACACAAAAGGAACGTGTATTAAATTAATAGATTAGACGGAGAATACCAAAAGGTTATCTAAATATATATGCGTAGTCAAGTTTGCTTTGGCAACACACAAAATTGTCACGTCTAGTGCGTCAACCAAATCAACTGTTGGGGTTCGATAAAAACTGGTTCTACTTGGCAGAAGTGTGCTACTTTGCTCGAACAGATGGCGAGACTAGGATTGTCATGCCCAACGAAATAACCCCAACTAGGAGCCATCAACTCCACCTTGGTAAATGGGCGCTTGTTTGGATCTGGTGACACCTTTTAGCTGTACTTAGCCCGGGATAAATCTTCCAGATGCTAATGATTCTCTAATAAATTTGAAGAAGTATTGTCCAAGGGAGAACATTATTAGAAACGTCAAGACGGCTTAACTAGTAGCTCAATAGTCATGAAAAATGAGGCCAACGTATAAATTCAAGGATGCAAAAATGAGAAGAAGTTCTACTATTAGTAAATGAAGGCCCAGAGAAGGCCCGGAGATACAAACGATGGCTTTCCAGGGCAATTACAAAAACTAAATCAAAATAAATAGAATGAATCAATATAATGTGGGAACTATCACCAGTTGGGTCTAAGGATGCCTCTCCGGAGGCCTCATGTGGGCACTAAAATCTCATAATCCCTAACCCCAAGGAGGGCCACAACCTGATAGAGGGTCATCGTTCCATCGGGAATATCGATTAACAGCTCAAATTGGTTACACTTGCCCTGCTCGTCTTTAACCTCGAGAGGGGATAATCCCAAAAGATGGATCCTAGAGAAATTAACCTCCGGGTAGCTCTCGTCTTCGGATTGAGGAGGAGGCCCGAAAACAAGATCAGAAAGATGAAGTGCTTGTTGTTTCTAACAACGCTCACAAAAAATCATCTTACGCTATTCTGAAACCTAAAGGAAAAAATATGAAAAATCAAAATTAGAATCGCAACCACAATAACCAGAATAGAAATGTGCATCAAAATCAGAATAGAAACAAACTCCCTTCAAGAAATAATTCTGAACAGTTTACTTGTTATAACTGTGGGAAGGCGGGCCATTTGGCTCGGAACTGCCAGCAAAGACGTCGTCCTGTTCTACAGGCGAATCTTACCGAGGACCAACTTATAGCTATGATTTCTGAAATCAATATAGTTGGTGGATCCGAAGGGTGGTGGGTAGACACTGGTGCTTCACGCCATGTCTGCTATGATCGTACCATGTTCAAATCTTATTCTGAAAGTGAAGACAAGAAAGTGTTGCTGGGTGATTCCCACTTCACTATTGTTGCCGGTTCTGGTGAAGTGGAATTAAAGTTTACCTCTGGAAAGACAGTCATCCTTAAAGATGTTCTGCATACTCCAGAGATGAGAAAGAATTTGGTTTCGGGCTATTTTCTGAACAAGGCGGGGTTCACTCAAACTATTGGGGCTGAATTGTACACCTTAACCAAAAATAATATTTTTGTTGGGAAAGGATATGCAACTGATGGAATGTTCAAACTGAATGTTGAAATTAATAAAATTTCTTCTTCTGCTTACATGTTGTGTTCTTTTAATATTTGGCATGCTAGACTTTGTCATGTTAACAAACGTATTATTAAAAACTTAAGTAACTTAGAACTAATTCCTAAATTGTCTTTGAATGATTTTGAAAAATGTGAATTTTGTAGTCAAGCTAAAATTACTAAAACCCCTCATAAATCAATAATTAGAGAATCCGAATCTCTTGACTTAATACATTCTGATATTTGTGAATTTGATGGAGTCTTGACTAGGAATGGTAACGGTATTTTATTACATTCATAGATTATTGTTTTGATTTTACTTATGTTTATCTCATGAAAAATAAAAGTGAAGCTTTTGAAATGTTTAAGAATTTTGTAACTGAGATTGAAAATCAATGCAATAAGAAAATTAAGAGATTACGTAGTGATAGAGGAACAGAATATGATTCCGATATTTTTATTGATTTTTATAAATCTCATGGGATTATTCATGAAAAACTGCACCGTATTCTTCTAAAATGAATGGTAAGGCTGAAAGGAAAAATAGAACTTTTGCTGAATCAGTAGTTGCTATTGTACTTAATTCCGGTGCAGCTTCTCACTGGTGGGGTGAAATTTTATTAACGGTTTGCTATCTACTTAATAGAGTTCCCAAATCGAAAAGTAAAATTTCACCTTATGAAGTTTTCAAAAATAAGAAACCAAATTTGTCTTATTTTAAAACTTGGGGTTGTTTGGCATATGTTCGAATTCTTGACCCAAAAAGAAGAAAACTTGCCAGTAGAGCTTATGAATGTGTTTTTATTGGTTATGCGATAAATAGTAAAGCTTATAGATTTTATGATTTGAAAGATAGAGTTATCATTGAATCAAATGATGCTGATTTTTATGAATATAAATTTCCTTTCAAATTGAAGAATAGTGGGGGCTCGACTTCTAGTAATGAACCTATCATTAGGATTAATGAATCTAATAAGGAATTAAATATTGAACCTAGAAGGAGTAAACGACCTCGTATAGCTAAAGACTTTGGTTCGGATTTCTATGCATATACCTTAGAGGAGGATCCACTTACCCTCCAAGAGGCATTATCATCTATAGATGCCAGTTTATGGCAAGAGGCTATAGATGACGAGTTAGACTCTCTCGAGTCAAATAGAACTTGGCATTTGGTAGATTTACCTCCTGGTTGTAAAACAATAGGATGTAAATAGATTCTTAAGAAGAAATTGAATCCCGATAGAACCATTGATAAATATAAGGTTCGTCTTGTAGCCAAAGGATTTAGACAAAGAGAGAATGTAGATTTCTTTGATACTTTCTCACCTGTCTCTAGAATTACATCTATTCGTGTACTTTTATCTCTTGCTGCAATTCATGATCTTATTGTGCACCAAATGGATGTTAAAACTGTTTTTTTAAATGGTGAATTAGAAGAATAGATTTATATGGACCAACCTGAAAGATTTGTTATTCCTGGTCAAGAAAACAAAGTATGCAAATTAAATAAAATCTCTTTATGGTTTGAAACAAGCACCTAAGCAATGGCATGAGAAATTTGATAATCTAGTCATTTTACATGGTTTTAAAGTAAATGAAAGTGACAAATGCATTTACTATAAATCTGAAAATAATGTTTGCACTATTATATGTATTTATGTGGATGACTTGCTAATTTTTGGTTCCAATATTCATGTTGTGAATAATGTAAAATCCATGCTATGTGCTAATTTTGATATGAAAGATCTTGGTGAAGCAAGTGTAATCCTTGGTATTAAAATAACTAGGTCTAAACATGGAATTTCTTTGGACCAATCTCATTATATAGAGAAGATTCTAAAGAAATACAATTATTTTGATTGTAAACCAGCATGTACTCCTTATAACCCTAGTGTAAAGTTGTTCAAGAACACTGGTGACGGTGTTAGACAAACTGAGTATGCGAGCATCATAGGCAGTCTCCGATATGCCACTGACTGCACTAGGCCCGACATAGCATATGCTGTGGGATTACTATGCAGGTTTACAAGTAGACCTAGTATTGAGCATTGGCATGCTATTGATAGCATTATGAGATATCTAAAGAGAACTATGAACCTTAGATTACATTATCAGAAGTTTCCCGCTGTTCTAGAAGGATATAGCGATGCTGATTGGAACACCCTTTCAGATGACTCCAAGGCAACTAGCGGTTATATATTTAGTATAGCTGGTGGAGCTGTTTCTTGGAAATCTAAGAAACAGACTATTTTGGCTCAATCTACTATGGAGTCTGAGATGATTGCACTAGCTTCGGCTAACGAGGAAGCAGGGTGGTTAAGGAGCCTGCTTTCTGATTCCCCTTTATGGGAGAGACCGATTTCAGCTATCTTGATCCATTGTGATAGTACTGCGGCTATTGCAAAGATTTAGAACCGTTATTATAACGGAAAAAAGTGACAAATACGTCGCAAACACAGCACTTTTAGGGAGTATATCTCTACAGGGGCTGTGAGAGTGGATCATGTATGGTCTGATGATAACTTAGCCGATCCTTTGACGAAAAGATTAGCTCGAGAAAAGGTTTACAAAACCTCGAAAGGAATGGGACTAAAGCCCATAGATTGACAAGTCACGTGTGAGGGAAACCCAACCTATAAACTGGAGATCCCAAGAAATAGGTTCAAAGGGTAATAACAACTCATGAAGTGATATGAGAAAAATCATGCTATAAATTTGAGTTCTGTTTCATAAATGTGCTGTTTGAAGCATGATATCTTGAAGCGATAGAAGGTTGAGTTTTTATTAACTCTTAATGAGATCTATACTCTATTTTGGAGTGGAGTACCTAGCTACAAGAGTACTCTTGATAGATCCACCTATGTGAATGTGGAAGTGTGGCCGCTTCCTATGGAATTTTGGGCAAAATTCTCTAGAGCATTCACTATACTCGGATACACGTGCATGGCCGTAAAGCACGGGCTTTTGGACTACACCTTGATAGGGTTGCGTGTGTGATGTTGTTAGAGATAGAGTTCAAAACTACGAGTTACTCTAGTATAATCTAAAGCATCTTCACTATGTAAAGGTTCAAGTCGATAGACACATTTTCTTATGCACAATCTTATATTGAATTATACTGCTCGATGAAAAAATTGTTTTTAAAAATTCAAGTGAGGGATTGTTGAAACAAATGAATTTTAATTTAATCTTTAGAATAGAAAGTGCCAAATGTGTCAAATTGGTTTTTTCCCTCAAATCCTTTTATCCCACATTGGTTGGGAGAGGTGAAATTAAAGTAGATATCTAGGGGTATGTGAGACACTTGGGGTGTTCCCCAAGAGGTACCCACATTTTGTGGAGGGGAGAGGAGTTACATCCCTACCGATTTACCACACATGCGTGCGCGCCGCCGCCGCCGCCGTCCGTCCGGCCGTGCCGTGCCGTGTCGAGTCGAGTCGCGCGTGTGATGAGGTGACACTTATTTACTTTTTAGAAAAAATTTATTTAAAAATATTTTTTTTAAAAACAGTTTAATTAAAAAAAATTAATTAAAATAAACGTTTGAACTATTAAAAATTTAAACCATTAAAATAAAAAAAAACGTTTTAATTAATGAAAACGTTTTAACGTTTTTAATTACTACCGTTTAACGTTTTTTTTTTAATTTCGTTTAACGTTTTTTTTAATAATCAAACAGTTTGATTTTTTTTTCTTCCCCTATAAATACAAGTTTTTTTTCTTCAATTTTCAGAAAAAACAGAACACTGTTTCAGAACTGTTTCTGCTTCTGCTTTGTTTCTGTTTCTGTTTCTGTTCCGAAATAGTTTCAGTTTCCACTGTTTTGTTCTTCCGGAATTATTCCGATCTGTTCCAGTCCTATTTCTTCAGTTCGATTTTGGTTTCCGAGCAGTTTGTTCGTTTTGCGAACAATGTGTGGGGGTGTTTGGTTTTCGGGACTTCTACAGTGCAAAGAACGTCCTAGACAGAGAAGAATTCTGGGCTGTTTTATCCTGGGGACGACGAGGCTGATACACTGCTTGCACGTTCTTGGGCAGAGCCGCGAAACGTCTGAAAGAGAGTGATCTAGTTCGCGACTCATCCCAAGAAATTTTGGTAAACTCGTTCTTTATTTATTTTCTGCTACAACAGACTTTACTTCGTCCTTTTTGCAATTGAGACCCTTCTACCCTTCAAACAAGGCGAAGGTATGCACTGCCATCTATTAAAAAAAAACAAGAAAAACTTAGGAAGATCTGGAGAAGTAAAGTAATAGCTACTAACAAGTGACAAACCATGTAAACACTTATTGTTGCACTCAGCTGAAGTAGCCACAAGGGAGGGTTGTTGCTTTGCTCCACAGCCGCTGTATCGACGTCCTTTGTAAAAAATGCATCTTGGGCCCAACGGTTCGTGTTCTCTAGGTTGATGAGGACACACGAATTTGAAGCCAACCTTCGATCCTCGAAAACCACTCCGCGAAAGTCAGGAAACCCAACGGACATGATGCGAACCTCACCAAGAATTAGTGAGACCCAAAACCAATTTATGATGTCTTTGCTAGGATCGATCTAAAATCTGGATTTATAATGAAAAGAAAGAAAGGAAGAGCACAAAAATACAGAATGTTTGATAGAAACCTTGACCCAACGTTTATGAATGAAATGCGAACCAAAGGTATAAAATAACAAACCTCGACCCAAAGATTATAATGGAATCACGAACCGAAGTTATAGAGTTTGAACGCCACAAGAAATTCTTGATAAGTTCAAAGAAAAGTTCTATGAAGAACTCAAGAGAAAACTCTCTCAATCTGATATATTATTCAAGTAATGTGTTTTTCCCATGGAATACAACTCTCTTAAATAGGCAACCAACACAAAGGAGAGCCTGGGCTAGTGGGTGGTCAAGCACACCCTACCTTAGATAGGGGGCGGTCTTTCACACCTAGGGTTGTCCTTTTCACACAAGAAGTCTTCAACTTTAGCACACCCTACTATAGATAGTGGGTGGCATTTCACACCTAGGGAGAGGCTACAAGAACAAAAGTCCTAGATGCCTTTCAAACTTATTACAAGATCAATACTAGAAAATAAAAATACTAATTGGCATTGATGTCTTACAAAATGATATAAACTAAAATAAATAAGTAGAATTTCGTAGGTCTCATGTTTTGGCCCATTTAAGTTCATGACTAAGCCCATTTGCTTGCCTTTATGAGATGGATTAGGCCTTGATTGCCATTTGGGCCTAACTTGGGCATTATGACTTTAGATTCAGCCCATATATCTTGAATTAGCCCATTAAGTGCTTCTTTGATCTTCTTGGATCTTACCCTCGTAATAGGCCCAATTGGAACATGTAGCGGATCCTTTGTTGGTGCACGTTGGTTCTCATCATCCCTCCTCTCTTCAAAAGGATTCGACCTCGAATCGTCTCCTACATCAAACGGAGAAAGATCAGAAACATTAAATGTTGCACTAACTTTATACTCACCTGGAAGATCCAGCTTGTATGCATTATCATTGATCCTCTCAAGGACTTGAAATGGACCATCCCCTCTTGGATGTAGCTTGGACCGCCTATGGACTGGAAATCTTTCTTTTCTCATGTGTACCCAAACCCATTCACCCGGTTCAAAGACGACTCGTCTACGGCCCTTGTTGGCTTTGATCGCATATTGCTCGTTTTTCTTTTCTATGTGTTGTCGTACATTTTCATGGAGTTTCTTCACCATCTCTGCCTTCTTTTGACCATCCAAACTTGTCCTTTCATTAACTGGCAAAGGCAGCAAATCCAAAGGAGTTAGTGGATTAAACCCATAAACAATCTCAAATGGTGAAAAATCAGTAGTCGAATGAACACTTCGATTATATGCAAACTCAATGAATGGCAAACAATCCTCCCAATTTTTCAAGTTCTTTTGAATTATAGTACGCAACAAAGTAGATAAAGTTCGATTTACTATCTCAGTTTGTCCATCTGTTTGGGGATGACAAGTGGTTGAAAACAATAATTTAGTTCCCAACTTTCCCCA